>JZLH01S0612262.1:13539-26877 GCA_001188425.1 Eucidaris tribuloides
CTTCCGATATTTACCATAGTGTAATAATCTTTACATATTAACACATACACATACTGCTATCATTTTGTCCAGTAATAAACAAAACAACAGTATTTACACATCGAGTTTCCATCACAAACACTTTTAAAATCATTAATCACGCGGGATAACTTGACTTTATAAAGCCAGATTATATAAAATATCGTCATCTGTAGGCACTTTACACTATTATACACCAGTCTTACGATAGCTGGACAAGTCTATCAGACACCGTCCACCTGAAAGGTGAGTCAGTTAACGACACAACTAGCCACAGTGGGCGACTCAAAAGACTTCCACAGCTAATGTCCAACACCAAACAAGAATATCATCCATACCTTTCCACATCCCCTGACGCCTATGCCTTTGTTGACATCTCAACTGAGCGAGACTCTTCCAAAGCATATCAGTGCTAGCAGCTATGCCTCAGACTGCGACTAGGGTGATGCTGTCACATGACGACGGACTCTGGCCACACAAATCTGTGTGATTCTCAAATGGAATAATACATCATCATAGGTGATTTAACCCTTTTCTCCACTGTCAAAACCTAATGCGACTACTAAATAATCCAAACTTACTCAAATTGTGGTATGAACATAAATTGGTATCAATCGAGCTAAGAATATATGCTTCTTCCTGATATATTTACGCTGATGAGTGAATGCCGCCTACTCTCGGTTTGTGCCTGCTGGCTGCCTGGTGAGTCGGCTTGCTGTTTGCCCCCCACCAGCCAAACAAGCCACTGTAAAAGAAAGGGAAAAGTAGTCACTAAACAGAACACGCTTACCTCATAATTCAATGTGAATATGTTCGAAATATATGTGTATATTGAAATATATTGTGAAATGTATGATTAATTACTTGCTCATTTATATAACAAATAATAAATCTGTATATATGTACAAATTCTGGGATAGAGAAGTGATATAAAAACAAAACATGATCACATAATAGTACACAGTGTACCAAAATAGAAATTAAAATTTTATTGAATTATTCTTACCCAAGCTTCTCAAATCTATGAGTTTCTGAAATAACAGAACATTGATCAGA
This sequence comes from Eucidaris tribuloides, assembly GCA_001188425.1. Taxonomy (NCBI): domain Eukaryota; kingdom Metazoa; phylum Echinodermata; class Echinoidea; order Cidaroida; family Cidaridae; genus Eucidaris; species Eucidaris tribuloides. The sequence goes on from JZLH01S0612262.1 coordinate 14,614, forward strand.
GGTATTGTCTGAACATAGTCTCTGGATACACAGTAAATATACTAGCAAATCATTGCTTCATTTTTACAGGTTAATACCTCTTCCGCACTTACCTAGCATGCAGAAGAAGATGGCTGACTTTAGTTTGCTAGCCTACGGCTAAGCCGCATTCAGAAAATAACGCGTTGGGCGACTCCCCGTTGATAGATATAAAAAATAACATTAATGAATTAGCACCAATTAACACTTTCTAAGTATACAAAACATTAAAATGTATTGAAAGGTCAGTAATCTGTACTTTTATGTCAGCTTTCAACACATACACTTGGCCATTGACTTTAAAATTTACTTGACATTGCAGGGAATATCATCCGGTCCAAATAGCTAGGACTGAAACTACATTAACCTAGAATAGTGTTCTTGCGTTAAGCTCGTAAGACAAAGAAATCTTGTAATCTTGTATGTCGATGTTGCTCCTTTATCTGTAACTCTTTGCTATGCTTCACATGTGTTAATTCTACACTCTCCTTGCCATGCTCCATTGCCAATGTTGCAAAAGTAATACATGTCCTCATCTATATAATTTATATCAAATGTCCGCAAAAGAAACAGTCTATGTTATTGGCTCTACACAACTCTGGCCAATTCCACGGCCATGAAATTGTTTGAATACCGTACACAGGACATTCGGTAATTAATTTTTCTACATAAAATTAACTCAAAGTAAATTAATGTGGCAACAGCGGTGTCCGAGTCGTGGCACAAAAAGCAGTTAAACTCTCTTGAAATACGATCTTTACCTGCGACGTGCATAGAGGAAATCCCAGCAATGGGCAGGCCCCCTGGCAGTGACATACTTGTTCAAATAGCGGGCGAGGTCTTGAACTGCCATGCTTTGCTACCCTCCCAACCGTGCACTGCGGCATGGAGCTGATCAAAGGCCAAGCTGGAAACAACACCTTCTAACGATGATGACAATAATGTCACTGCTCACATAACAACTTATGGAGTACCGAATGTGATGTCCCTCTAGTTTAGAATAAGAGTGGACAATGGGGTATTGGGCAGCCGCATTCACAGCTGGTTTTTCGTACCAATAGGAAAGCGCTGTAATTGCATCTGAATTATAGTTTGGTTATTGTCTCCACACATTTCAGAAAGTCGTTTGGTGTCATCAACTTTTGCCCCTCTATAGTCTGGCAGCCAGACGTACTGAATTAGACCAGAAAATACATTTTCCCTACTCCATTTATTCTGGAGGAAACAATCACATCCCAGATCAGAAAAAATAAGGAAAACACCCTTCTCTCAGAAGATTTACGAGTTCTTTCTGCTACCATTTGGAAATCACGTAAGCAATTAGCAGCCCCCAAGAGCAATAGCCTTCTAGCTTCACTGAACAACTCAAAGAGACCTCGGAAGATCTGTTATTTGTTATCTGCCTACCCACACAGAGTAAAAATAATATATATTTTTTGTGGGGGGGGGGTGTATGATGGGATGGTTCATTGTGCCGTTAAAATATTGTTTTGCAATGAAAAAGACAATAATTCAGAGAACGCGCATGTGGAGTTTTCATCACAAAATTGCAATTCATGCATGAAAAAGATTTTATAATTCTATATTTTAATAGTTTAATAATTTAAGGCTTTTATTTTTTATGCTTCTTTTCTTTATTTCATGTTTATTTACTAGATTAACATATTCTTATCTTCATTTTACTTTACCTATTCTATATTTCAGAAGGACCTGATGATAAATAATGCCACACTCCAGTTCAATAATTTGTCCTATTCTATTCTCTTGAGTTGCCATTATTCTGCATGACAATGATTTGTATACAGAACAAAACATTCGCATCGATGGGAATGGTTGGCGTAATGATTCATGCACTTCCAACTCTTCTCCTCCCCCTCCTCGTCCCCAGAACACACAATCCATATCGTGTCCCTTACCAGCTTGCTGATATGGCTCTAGTATAGCATCTATGCTCTGTAGTCCCACTTCTTGTAGGTCAATGCGTGGAGGCTGCGATGCATCACTACCACTCTAGCAGCAAGCTGCTAGAAGAAGCGAGATTACGAGATATAGTCTTACTGACACAGATATCACCAGGGTCAAGCCAGAGCCATTTAGTGTTGGGGCAACATTGTACCATGCTAGCCATCAAAGGGCACTTTCCGTTTTAGTTATGTTCCTAAAGAGCTAAGGCCTAGGACGGCTGTGGTAGTTTTGTCCGTAATCACGCACGAGTAGCCTGGTGTTATTGGTCAGTGGAAACAAACATGTACTGCTGAAGACTGAAGCATGTATGAAAAATTTTACAAGATTATACCTCTGAAATTTAGTTAAAATCTACACAAAATGGCAAAAATCGAGCTGCCAGGCGGCACCGTCTATTCAGCCCAGAATGGTCGGTTGTTAATTGTAATGGTGGGCTGCAGCCACCGGAGCCGTCCACCATGGCTAGAAGCATGGACATCACCTCCTACAACATCTATGTGTTAGAGAAAATTGTAGACTGCTACGATGAATTTAGCATAAATTTCATAATCACCTGCCCTACCAAATGCGATTAAGGGTCTTCTGCATCTCTACAACAAACTAATTAAATTTGACCTTATAGAAGACAAAAATTTACACTTTGACCTGTATAAGAAAGACCAATGACATCAGAAAAAGGACACTCCTTCTGTTCTACATGTTTAATTGATCCAAGTTTATGTTCTTTACCTCGTTTATTGAAGAATCTCTGTGCAGCAACCTTGCCAATCTGAAAAAAATGTGCTATTTCTCATCTCATTAATTTTACAGAAACTGAATTCACACTTATCCATTAATCAGAGCGTAAATTGCTGACACAAGCCAAATCAGCCACCAAACCTTTGCCGAGCTGATTCCTACAGCGCTCACGCGACTGAAAGGAGACTGAATCCGTCCACATTCACGGTGCTGTCTGTGGGATAGAGTAATGGTACCTCTTCCTGCCCTGCTCTGCTACTCCAGCATGCGGCGGCAGTGTCATAGTCCTCCCTTTTTCAGCTTGTAGCACTGGATCCTCATGGAGCAGTGAGAAGGAGTACGAGAACCGGCTGGATTAGGAGAGAGTTAGAATAAGAATATTGAGTAGATGAACTCTCTGGAATACATATATAACAGATATTGACTGGTACAGCGCGTGCTAATATAACATTCGTTTGGAGCGCGTCCAGAGGTTATATTTTTCCAAGCGGAAAATATGATCACAGAGCGGCAATATAACTCACTACCGTCCAAAAGGAGTGTGTTACATTACACCCCCTACCATTGATATCTGCTTATATTAGATGCGTCTTATTACGCTGTACAGCTCGGTGATTTCAAGTTCGTTGTTGGTGTTGAGGAAAGAAAATCAACACCGAGCTCACCTTTAGCAGACGGATACCGATTGCCACTATCGATTCCCACAACACGTAGTGACGTCACGCGCATCTCACAGTGTGATGAAAGACCGCCGATGGGCCGAAAAATCGTATTAAATTTACTCACAAGAGATGACTACTAAATCATTCCTGCCTGTCCGTTAAAATTGATGACTTGAAAGACAGTTGTCTTTTCGTTCATTTCCAACGGAAGGGAAATAATCAGTTTGACCCAATTTATTGTCAATTTAAGGTGAAAAGACATTTCAGTGGTTGCGCTCGCCACAAAGCTTTCTCCATAGACAACACACACAGCACGCATTGGTGTATTAACCGTACCGTAAGGCCGGCAGACGTTCGAGATAAATATATTCTGGCTGCAATATAACGCGCTGTGAAAACATGAGTAACATTTCCATCCTCTCTGACGAGCTCGTGGGACCAATCACATGACTTCGGAAACTGTATCTAGCCATCTAAAATCTGCCTATGCATTGCCTCTAGACCAACACCGCCGTGACATCACTTACAATAAATGTGCCACTGTCCTGACTAACCAGCTCATCCGAAGCATATCAGAAGTTGGACACTCTTATCTGAATATAACTCAGCACTTCAAATTTGAAACGCCTAACATTGGCTTTTTGCCCATGGCTGAACCTGAACCTTATACCTGATATCAACAAGGCCTCAAGCGTTACAAAACAAAACCAATGTATTTCACGGTAGGTTGTCATCATAAATGTCTATACCATTCGCTTCACTTACTAAATGACAATATAAGATCTAATGCTTACAAACAGGAGAAAACTATGAATATTCAATTCTCTTTGTCATGCCTATTTTACACTTTCACTACAGTACTCACTGAAAATATGACTACATAAGAATGGATTTAAGTAGCTAGTAAATAGAAGTGTATGAAAACAATAACCAAAATCTCTTTTTCAGCTGCTTTGTGTGTACTTGGATTTTAAAATAAAGTTATTATCAAATAAGCACGTGTCCTGGCTGATAGCAGTAAAAATGGAAGAGGGCGACAATTAAACAGACACCTCCACTCTCGCGTCTTTTTTGTTCTTTATCTCTTGATATTGTCAAGTCAATCTTTATGTAGACTTGATTCTTTCACTTGGCTCTGTTAGTATAGAAACTGCCAGAATGATTTGAAGGTATATTAACTTATTCCCCTTCTTGTCCCCCCATCCCCCCTGCGGACCCTCCCCTACTCCACCCAATACATACCTCTCGTGTACATTCTGACATATCCCGACGCTGAATCCAAACTAGTAACACAGGTCAGTCCTGGGCACCCGTTGCCTACCTATTCTGTGCATGACCTAATGGTAGTGCACATCACACATGTTATGCATTCACTTGTAACAGGCAGAGGGGATAAATTTAAAGCAAAAGGTTGATAAACACCAAGTTACAGCTCCCAGTAATTACAATTAATTTGTTGCTTGTTTTGAGCTTTTCACCATCATTGAAAGAGAATACTTCAGTCATTAAAGCCAGTTAAACACTAGCATGGACCATAACTGACATATTTCAAAATGACCTAATATGGTCTCAGAAAGGATGTCTGAATTAGTTTGCATCTTGTAATATTCTGTACCATAATCAATCAATTTGGAAATGATTTATCAATGCTTACCTTCTTCATCTCACTTCAGATCTTCAGCTAACGTGAAATACAAATATAAAAATTAATTATAATTTGCATGTTTTATTTCTTTTGCTTGAGGTATTTTAAATAATCTACCTTTCAATTTCAATACAAACTCATGTTTTCACAATTATTACTACATTGAATTGAACTATATTGTGCTAAGTGCCAAACAATTCATGAATTTTTCAAAAGGAGAAAAAAAAATCATTGCAGTGAGCACAACTCTGATAATTGATTAATCTTGAGTTCAAATAGAAAAAATCAAGCATAATAACACTTCACCCTCTTCTTGGTTGAGACTGCCTTTAAAGGTGTATGTGATATTTATTGTCTATGCCATCCTTCTCTTCAGGGTCCCATTCTCGTGTGGAAATATAATAGATTCACGACAAACAAGATAATGAGTACCCAAGCTAATATTATTATCCAGTAATACCACATAGCAACACTACATCTTCTATGACACTTACATCAAAGTAAACCGGACTAAATAGGCTGTGTAAAATTTTATATCAGTGTAATAAATGTCTCTACTTGCATCATAGACCGGTACTGATATTTCATCAGCCAAAAAAAAAAAAAAAAATTTAAATCTTTTAATTTGCTTACAATCACATTATATGATATGCATAAATTAACAATCACAAAACATTCACCCAGTGCATTCTCACATTTTTTAATGGAATGTACATTATCATTGCATCTATTTATAATTTCACATTTTACTATAAATGCTGCTGTGAGATCGGGAATCCGTCATATCATCATTAAAGTCGAGTCTACACATCTGATACAAGATCTATACTAACAATTTTAAATCGAGTAAGCAATACTTCCACGCGTAGAGACCTGTAGATTTAAGTTTCTCCGCATGCAGGACACGCAGATGAACCTTTGTAATAACAACACAACCACATAATGGATGACAACTCGACGCCTGTAGGATATAAGCCTTCCGTGTCGTAGGCTACCACGCATCTAGCCTCATGGTAGGTGACAGTGATATATGATTACAGCTTCCTGCTTAACCGAGGCATCTGGTCCGGAGGACTGGTGTCTGCTTCACTCTCCTGCCTGATGTAAGGTAAGAATCAATCTTGAAAGTTTGTATAATAATAGGACAGATTTCCATTCAAGACTTTCGATGAAGGAATACAGTGCATCGCAGAAAAAACAGAACCCTAAAACAAAGGCTTATTGTGTGGAAGCAATGGAGCGTATCATTGAAAACTCATGTTCAAAATAAACTTTGACTTATGTTCTTTCAATTGATACATTAAGTAAATTTATCCATTCATGCATCTCTGAGTACCATGATTTTGAAAATTTAATGTCAAAAACCATTTGCTACACTTAATGGCTTTGACACTATGCACATCAGGTGAAGAGAGAGATGGACACATCTTAGTCACAATGTCAAAGCCAACAAGTGCAGCCAATGGTTTTGACATTAAATTTCAAAGTCATGGTACTGTGAGATTCATGAATGAATAAATTTGCATAATGCAGGGCTCGACACTAGCACTTGCCCGCTTGCCCGGGGCAAGTAAAATCTTATGTCGGGCAAGTAAAATATCAAAATGTTAAAATCGGGCAAGTAACATTTTTATTGTCTCGGGGGAAAAATTACACAAGCACTTTTGCTCTGGCATGCTCTGAAATTGCGCTCGTATTTCTGATAAAGAACGCAAGCGGTCATCGGAGAAACAGTCGTGTGGTAGTGGAAAGGAAAATCTACAAATATATTTTTAGGTTGCTTTGGAACTAGTCTGACTGCCAAACCATTATTCATGGATAATCAAGAGTCATGATAGCTAACCAATGCATGTTGGCAGTGCCCCTGCCTCACACAGGCGTGGTATTTAGACTAAACAATAGGTGACGATAATCCCGCCATTCACTGGAGACCGTCTCTGGCACTGAGCCTAGACATTCCATTGTCTCCATACAAGCTTTGGTTGGGGCTGGGGTTCAAAGTCCACTGTTCGAGGTCAAAATATTTCTAAGAAATCATTTTCGTTTTTTTGTGTGTGTGTGAATGATGCTGCAACTTCACACTGTATTATTTTAATTCCATTGCTAGGACGTCAATTATTATAGCCATTTATTGTTGCTTCATTTTTTTCTGATTCTTTTCCTTAGAAGCTCTTGTTTTTGTTTTTCTTTCTTTTGTTCTTCTCTCATTTTCTCTATCTACTCCTTCTCCTCCCTGCTTTATTTCCTATTTTCTTTTTCTTCCTTTTCTTTTACTTTTCTTTGTTTATCTTTTATTTTTCCTTTCCTTTTTCCTTTTCTTTACTTCTATTTTTTCCTGTTCTTAATTCTTGTTTCTTTTCCTTCTTTTATTTTTTTCATTCATTTTTCTTTTCTTGTTCTTCTTTTTTTCCTTCTCCTCCCCCTATACTGAGTTCATAAACTAGTCCAAGGAATGAAACATAGTTTTTAATAAGGCAATCACTGGAAATGTATTATATTATTGTGTACAATTCAGGTAAGTACTGTGAAAAGTAACCCCCAAATTTTGAAATACAAAAAGAAGCCCCCGAAAATTTTCATTAGTGTAAAAAAAGAGCCCTGGATGTATATGAAAAATAAATTTTATAAAGCTACACAGAAAGTTACTGATTTCTTCTCCAAATTATCATGGCTGCTTTGTGCACCTGAAAGTTGGCAGGTACATGTAGAGGCCTAACTCGTATCATTAACACAACACACTTTCATTGTTAATGATGTACCACTGAGAAACAACACTTGGGAGAAATCTATCTAAATAAATATTTAAATCTAAATAATTGTGTTTGTAGACCCCAATCTATTTAGGAACTTTGAAAATGATCATGTGAAAGAAAAAATGAAATAATTCTTCCCTTTCAAGGAAACAACTAACGTGTTGCGCTCTTCTGCACAAAGGGGCGAGTATGGCATACTATGGAACGCAAAAAATGGCAATCTGTCAGAATGCAGGCTGACCTATTTGTGTAAAATTGTATTCATGACTCTTTAAATTCATAAATATCTTTTGCAAATCCCAGAATTAAAACTTCTATTGCCATTAAAAGGGCCTTATCTGTTAGAATTAATGAGAAATAATAATTTTTAATTACTTTTATTGTTTTTTTCGGGAAAGTAAATTTGTCTTTCGGGCAAGTAAAATTCTAAAATGTGATAATTTTACTTGCCCTTTGGGCAAGTAAAAAAAAGTTAGTGTGGAGCCCTGCATAATGTATCATTTGAGAAGCATAAGTCAAAGTCTATTTTAAACATACATGGGTTTTCAATAATATGCCCTGTTGCTTCCCGTACAATAAGCTTTTAGTTTAAGGGTTCTAATTTTTCTGGGACGCACCATACAAAGGCATTGAAATACTTTGAAACTCTACACTGTATGCATGAATGCTTCCATGACATGATAACAAATTAGCAGTCTACATACTACACTGGATTTATGTTCCCTTTGCTAAATTCTATTCTCAATCTACAGAAAAATGATTCAACAGCTAACATGATTTCTGTTGATTTTGTAGAATATTTTTACAAACATGCACATGTCATAGATATTGATATGAAAGTTTAAAGATACGCAGACAGTCAGATTTGTATTGCAATGAAAAAGCATATCACAGGCTGAGATAAACAGAATTATAATTACAATACAAACTCCATAAAAATGTATGACTTTTTGACCTGAAAAGATAATTTATTGAAATGTACAATATACAGGATGATTGTGCAGAGATACCTTATCATTTAAGAGTCAGTTTTAGTCTTGATGGAGCTTAATACCAATTTTTTATCTTTCGGTCTATTATCAAATTTTTATGAGAAATAATTTACCTTCTTCTTGTATGATAAACGCATCAATGACACAACAAGCAGCCAACTGTAAGTATATGAACTGATTATCTCAGGAAAAAAATCAAATTTGGCATGCCTGGTTGTGCTAGAGGTGAAGTGAATTTATTCTTCATTTGAAGTAGCATGCGTACAATGCATTTAATTGGTTTTATACATTCAGTACAGCCAGAGAATAGTTTTGGTAAATGAACAAATTTTTAAATCAATTTCTTTAAAAATTGAAGCATTTTAGAGCTTGTGATTTTCTAAGCCATTCCTTCTAAACACACAATAGAAGGAAAAGTCATCACTTACCAAAATCATACACTGTTTTTAACAACAGGAAAAACATGAAAGTCTTAACACATTAACAGCACAACACAGAAAAGGCAACTTGAGCCAAATTAACCGTTGTTGTTTTTTATGTCAGTTCGTCTTTGCTTGATGGTGAACAACATTGATATTACATTGTTACTACAAAAAATACATGACTTCAGGTCTGAAACATGCACACAGGCAGCACAGCACAATAGGTTTAGGGAAACATTCAATGGATATTGGCAAGAGGATACAGCAAAGGTGGAGCATACAAGGGATAAACTCAAACTCACTTTTTGAAACGTGACAGCACTAAGGGATGACGATTTCACGTTAAAACTCACACTGTTACTCTCCTCCCCAGACCATGACCAGTCAGCATCTTCCCAACCATCAGCTGGGGGTTAAAAAAAATATGTACAAAGAATTTGATCAAGCTGAACATTCTGATTTTCACAATTACAAAAGTTAAGAAATGCTCAAATATCAACCGTATTCCATACATTTCTTGCCAGGTTCAGGACATAACAATAAAATAGTATCTTTTGGTTCATATTGAGGACGAAAAATAATGAGCAGAGTATCAATTCTTCTTTCTTCTTCTTCTTCCTTTTCCTTCTTCTAGTGAATACAGTGTACTTCTCTTTCTTCCTGCTTCCCATTAACCTCCTCTTCCTTCTCCTGTGACAGCTTGCACACGAACTGTGATAACCTCCTCCCCCGCTTATTGCTAATGATTTGGCTGGGAACAGAATATATGGTTTGGCCTATTGCACTATACACCCCTTATATGTAAGTTAGACCTAGTGATCTACCTGTAATTGTATAGGTGGATAGAAGTGGCAGTGCCCTGAAGTGTAAATGACGAAAGTATATTCAGTGAAGTAGTCAATGCTAAGAGTACAGAAATACTCAAAAAACAACTGGGCAAGTACTGGTGGGAGACAAGATTCCAAACCGTCGCTCCTCATACCACATACGCATAAGTTTTGTTCGTCAGTTACGTTGCTACAATAACCTGAAGTGCAGACCGGAACATCTACAGAATTTCATCCTATTATTCCGTATCCTGATGCTGATGCTGATGCTGATATTCAACTGCGCACGCACAATGGCACGATGTCATCTTCCGCTCTGTGAGAAACTGTTTTTGTTGTTGTTGTTTGTTTTTAATACACATTGCGTATGTGCTATACGTTGCATTGGCGCAAGTGAATGCGTGCGCATCATGTGGTTTTGATCGATTAAGTTTGAAACGTTAGTGTCATGGCGGCTGATTGAAATCCGAAGTACGTGTGGAGACGCAAGTCAAGGAAAGTCAAATTTTGTCCACTTTTTTGAGCTCAGACAGTTCGGGGCGGCCAGCATTGTAAGTACCTTATCTAGATTCAGATGGAATTTTGAAGGTTTTCTTCTTTTTTGGGAACTCTTAGAGTCCTCCCAGGTTGACATCTCCATGGCATTCTGCCGTGCCGGGGTCAGATCAAACGACCCAAACGCTTTGTGTTCGGGTTGGTGCGGCTAAGCCTAAGCCAGGTGGATAGTGCAGAGTGGACAGAAGCAGCCACGTATGGGGAATATAACGCAATAGATGCTATATACCCCTTACACCGGTGTATTCTCCTCTTGGTAAATGTTCATTCATGGGTAATCCTGGGTTTTCGGGGCCTAAATTATTATAGGTTGCTCTAACTTCAGCGTGTGCGGTTTATTCCATCAACGTGTCTTCCGACGGAATAAACCGCACACACTTGTAGTGATTTGGAATGTATTGTTGGCCCGCACGCCGGGCGCGGTCGTGACGTCCGACGGGCATGCATATTCCCCGCGCGTAAGCACCTATAAAAGCCCCAGATTTAGTGTAATTAGTTAGTTGTATGATCTCTGGCTGCCTGCTACGCATGTTTTCTCCTGGACCGCCGATCGTTGATGAATTCCGACGCCGAGTTCCCGGGGAAAATAGTACAGGTTCACGCTGGGGTCTAGACTATAGAGCGATAATTTCCTGAGATGTAGTGAGCTATTCCTGAGCTGTAACTGAGCTGATATCTACCCGGGAGCTGACACCGGATACTTCCATCCGCCCGGGCGCAACGTGGGCCGCTTCTCCGAGGGATTAGGGACACGGAAGCTCACCGGCGCTTTCCCCGGACCCCGAGGTAGATTCACTCCTTTATTACATTTATCCATCCTTTATTGTTATTGGTAGTTAAGCCGTAGTTTAATCCCTCAGTAACTAAGTTTGCCCGCAATTCATTCGTCATTATTCTCCGCCGCCACACTACACACTGAACTGAAGTTAGCAACCTATAATAATTTAGGCCCCTAAAAAAAACCAGAATTACCCATTCATGTGTGAAAGCATGGAAAAGGATTCCAAAAATCTGGCACCTATTTTTTATAAAAAATTTTAGTTTCAAACGTTATTCTAATTCAACTCAAAACTATTTTGCTGCACCCGAAATATTCTTGCCAGTGAAAAGAATTCATATTAATTATTATTAATTCATAGCTGAAATTATTTCGTATATTCATTCACAAATATGCAATTTAGAATCGTATTAGTTAGAAGTTAGAAATGTATCAGAATCGTATACAGAGTCAAACCACAAAATGTGAGTGGACAGAGCCAGACAGAGGCAACTTTCACATTTTTCTACATGACGTTACACAGCCCGCACGCTTATCAATCGCACCCACACAATCAATAGTTTTTTGTACGCGATACGAATTGTTAACGATTTACCTGTATCAGACGTCTTTTCATCAGTTTTCCAATGCGGAAATAAATATCTTTGGACTGCTGATATGTCATAAAAACAACCAACGTTTGAAAGAACACACGACATTTTGCTAAATTTGCAGTGACACAAATAACATTAACTTGATATCTCGTCAATGGAGGCTGCCATATTTGTTCGCTGGTTGTCCACGAACGACGTCGTTGATCGTACGAATTCACGGGCGCGGCGGGCGATTTTTTTTTCCGTACCGCTAACGCGTCAGATTTGTAAATTTAGTGGAATTTTACTACTTGAATGAAGACTACTGTGCTGGGCC
>JZLH01S0612264.1:60225-72543 GCA_001188425.1 Eucidaris tribuloides
GTTTGGCAATAAAGAAAAGTTTATTGCGAGGTCTGTCAGGATCTAAAGCCCAAGTTTAGTTTTGCGGGGATTGTTTGTTATTTCGACAGCTAGTACCGCAAAGGTGATGATCACAATCATACCGATTCCTGAATGATCTTGTCCGGTTTTTATATAAGTTAATGTAATGAAGATCTCGGGGGGAGGGGGGGGGGGAGGGCCGCAGCAAGGGCACGCGGGGGGGCGGGGGGACTCCCACGAGATTTTTCGGTACGGTAGGGCCACGCAGAATGTTTCGAACTATGGATTTTTATATTAATTAGATCAACTGGATGTAATGAGGTGTTAAGTGATCTGAGTTATACTTCATTCAAGTAGACACGAGTCCAGCCCTCCTACCTTTGATAAGGTATAACACGGATACCGTCCACCCCTTATAACACCTTTGATGCTATAAGTGTAAAATATATCGAAAAATCTTGGGGGTCCCCCCCCCCCCATAACTACTATTTTATAGTATCCAAATAGGACTAATGAGGTGGTTAAGGTTATCTGAGTTATATACCTCATCTGAAAGAGAGACAGAGTCCCCCCTCTCTGATGAGAGTATAACACGGTAAAAGGTCACACCGGTTATTAAGCCCTTGTGGTGCTATAACAGTAAGAATCACGTAGTATCGAAAATGCTTGGGTACGAAAGATCTCGGGAGGTACCCCCCCCGCCCACCTTTTTCCCCCCGCCAGGAAGATTTTTTCATTAATTAATTATATACGTAAAAACAAAAGAACATTCGAGAATCTGTATCTGATGTGATCATGGGACCGTTTCGGTATACCAAGACGTTCAAAATAGACAAAAGATCCACAAACTAAACTTGGCTTTACACAGAAGAAAACGAAAATTTTTAACTAAAGATGTGACTCTTTGATAATGGATTATGTAAAAATAAGAATTGTGTAAAGAATACCAAATTTCATTTTTTGGTTCTGAAATCATTTCTTCCAAAGAAGTGATGACATGATTGTGAAAAGAAAATTACATCTTTCATACGTTTGCATCCCCAAAGCTTTTCCAAGACTTTGGCAGTCTCGCCTCCTAATGAACAAAGACATCTACTTGCGTCTTATTTTTCCTTTTTTGTTATTTATATAGACAGATGTCCCTGAGATCAACATTGACAATGCGCATGATACTGTATCATAGTAAGAATTTATTTCTCTATATTTTGTTATATTTAGTGATATACAAATATATTGTTTAACTATCTGAAATTTTTATGAAGGTACTTAATGGAAATATGAAATAAGAATTTTCTGGATGTCCACGACCGATGTAATCAAGAAGTTTTTGCAATGGAATTGGACTGGTTATGCTTTGAGAGATATCTCACGTTTCATGGCAGTTTCAGGAAAACAGGAGACACTCTTATTTGTTTTCTTTCTTGCACTACAAACCAACATTTTATACTTCAGTGAATGCTGTATTTACATCTATAACCAATGATAAACCATGCACCAACGCATGACACTTGTGAAGTTAAAACACATTTAGCACACCACAGAAAAGATTGAGGTTTGGATGTAGCATTCGAATTGCAGTTGCATTTTAATAAATAATCGAGATACAATTAAACTTGTGTATAATTTTGATTGTGCAACTTATGCACTTCAAACATTAAACTACCATTAATCCAAACGTTTGGAGTCTTGGAATGGATACCCATTTGAGGGCCAATACTGGAAACAAAAACAGGTTATGTTTGAAAACGTGCAAATATTAGTAGATTTGACGGTAAACAATGTTATGTGAGTATATTAAAGTCATGAGTATCGCATTGAAATATGAATAAAAGATAAATAGACGAAGTTTGACACATGCACTATCAAATTCACTAAGTACATTGGTGTAAGAAAGAAGGGTACTGTATTCTGATGAGAAACAATGTCGAACATATGTTTTGAAGGATTAGGATGATAAGTATCCAGTGCGTTAGAGTTGTGTTATCAATTTGTAATAGCGATCCAAAAATACACTGCAAACTACATATGTAGTGTGCAAAATTGAGTGTAAAGATTTAAAAGAAAATTGTGCTGTTATTCGCTAAATGCCATACATCAACTACAATAAACCTGAAACTTTAATTTGAAACATGAACATCTGTTTGTAGAGTCGCAGCATGTCTGACCGAGTAGGAGATCATTGAGCGCTATTTGGGAAGGATCCATCGGTCAGGATGGTAGACGCATCAAGATATAGTGGAACTGGCTGTGAGTCTAATCGCTGCACGAGCAAGATGACCCACATCCTTATGATAAAAGTGGAATACTACTCGCAGTCTGTTCATGCTCGTAAGGCACTGCTATTTCAACGAGCAATAACAGAAAGTTTTGATGAAAAAAGAGGTATTTTTAACTGAAAGACCAATATGTCGCAAGAATTCTATTATATCAACAGACACTGCGCCAGGGCATTAACCCTTATCAAGAATAGATCACAACTTTTCCCCAGCAGTCATCTCAACAAGAGAAAAAAAATCATTTTTAGCTCAACCTGACCAAGAGGCTCAAGTGAGGGCTATTCGCGATCGGCTGTTTGTTCGTCCGTCGGCGTCTCGTGAGTGGCGTAAACTTTTACAACATTTTTACAGCTTCTTCTTCAAAATGGCATGATTGATTTGGCCAAACTGGAAGGAATGATCCTTAAGGGGTGGGATTCCAAAGGGTCCTCAAACTGGTACGCCGGCCCCCTGTGTGGGGCGGAGCCCAGGGCAGAGGGCCCTAAAAGGGCCAAAGTAGGTAGTTTTCAAAGCATCCTTCGTTCTCTAGATCCAGAGACATAGTTTTAGTTAAGCCACATTTGATGTGTAGGATACCTTATGACTGTGCTGTGCTGAATCCAATGTTCCTCATGACAATGCCCAGTGGTGCCCCGTTTTGGCCCCACAAGGGCGGGCAAAAAGTTTGGGGTAGGCCCTATAAGAATAACTCACATTCACATCAATGGATTTTAACCAATACTTGTAGGAGTGATCCTCAGGGGAAGGCGCAGAAACGAGGTTCGTGGAATGTACATCCAAGCCCCGCCTGGGCCAGGGGGCAGGGCCCAGGAAGGGCCAAAACTGAGCATAACTTTCTAAAACACAATGCCCATTTGTCAACCTAAACTTGGTGTAAGATGCATTAACAGAAACCCATCAATGCTTATTTGGGGGATGAAAGGTCTCATAATGTAAGGCTCAGAAGGTCAAATGACAAGTAAGTCTGTCTTTGGTTGTAATTGGCCTTGCTTTTCATAGATTCAGAAAAGGTTTAGTTAAGCCACTTAGTGTGTAGATCCTCATATTGTAGCTGAATTCAACGTTCCTCATAGACAATTGCGAGGTGCCAGCCGTTTATGGCCCCAAGAGGCGCAAAAGTTTGGGGTTAGGGCCCTATAGGAATAATTGCACAATTCCCATCAATGGATTTAGACAAACTGGTGGGAATATATGCCTTACGGGGAGGGGAAGAGGGTTCCTGGAATGTAACAGGTCCAGTGCCGCCCCCCCCCCCCCCCCCGGGGGCCCAGGGGCAGGGCCCCCATAAGGGCCCAAACATAGGTGACATTTAACCACAAGCCCATTATGTCGGTAACGCGAAACTTGGGTGGGGTAAGATGCGTAAAAGGACCGACATCTCAATGTTATTGTTAGGGGTAAAAGGTCACATAAGGCAGGTCAAAAGAGGTCAAAATGTTTATCAGATAGCTAGGCGGTGCCTTGCTTTTTATAAAACAGCTGTTAGCAGAATTTTAATTGTAACTTGCAACATCACTTATAAGTGGCAAGGGGAATGTAAGTTTTCAACTGGTTCTTTGCCTATGTTGGTGGCCTAGAATCAGGACTCCGAAGGGACAACATATATCGTATAACTGTGTTTTTCTATGGGTAGCCATCAGAGAGTTTGCCGAGACGTCGAGGTGAGCGGTCGTGCCCGACGCCGGGGCTATGTAGTGTTTTCTCTATGCCTCGCAATAAGGTGTTCATATGAAAAAGTGAGAATCAAATTGTTCGACCTGAGTGTAACATAGACACAAAGGAATATTGGGTTCTGGGGATAAAGTGATGTGGCCTTGCAGGCTCCGGGCAGGTGAGCCAGTGGTAATGAAGTCCCAAAATTCTAAAGCTCGCTTTAATTAATGGCAACTTGTCAATTAACTACTGGGCCGCCTGAGGCTAAATTACCCACCACAGTAGTATAGCCACAATATAGGTGTGTTGAAACATGAAATAGGCTATCTCGTGGGCTATGACTGTCTCTATTGAATGTTCAGTGTCGCAATTATGGCGACCAATTGTTTTTGTCGACAACTGTCATTGTGGCTAAAATTTAGGCACTATTCGAATCGGAAGTAATGTCTTAGCTTGACAACAGCACTAGACAAGAGACTGTGCCATAAAGAAATTTTGTGATGGGAATACAAGTCGGCTCAATTCTGCAATAAAAGCCATTCAAAATCCAGTGCTATATCAATGGATTCTGCTAGACATAAAATTTGTGGTCAAGCGGCAACAGAACATTTTCTGGCAGACCAAACAGAAATTCTCAATGGTTATGAAATAGACTAAATTAGTAATGCTCATGCTTCTGCTCAAAATACTGCCTACTACTTCCTTACACTCTTGTGACTTTTCTTCTAACTATATTGTTTTTGGGAACCAATACTTATTACTGGTTCTTTCCCTTGTGAGAAATATGTGCAACTAAACCAGTGATGAAAACCCATGCTATCACGCAGCACCACTGTGAATGAGATAACACCATTCCAAACCACAGAAACACTGAGGTTAGTTGCATTCCTGTCACATTATATTATTGCAGGTTATAATGGACTTTATTACTTGTGTTGTCATGAGTTTAGTAATAAGGTAACGTATCAACGTCATTTTTTCATTGGAAAAAATTGAAAGTGGCCATGGTGGTCATAATCGATTATGGATTGAAAATTGATCATCTGATTCATACGGATGATGGCAAATTTACCACCAAGAGGTGACAACGACAGTTCGTGTATTTTATTCAATCTCAATGTGTAGGCTTTGGCATGTTTAAACAGTTAGAGTTGGTCTAAAATTATTTAGCAGATGTGCGCAAATTATATTACAACTGATTTAGATCGCTTAGTCTGCTATATTGTAGAAATCAGTCGCACATTGTAAAGCTCGGTCAGTCACAAGAAGTAGGATAGCTACCTTAAAGGTGTCCCAAGAACAGTCGCAATATGAGATACAGACTTAAAAATGAAGCATACATTTTGTTATAAAAGGCAGGGCATCCTCTTTTCCAATCGGCATAGCAAATTAAACGATTGAGTAAATACCCTGAGTGTGTAGAAGAAGATATAAGTCATGTCAACCACGTTTGAAGACAAGACAGGTATCGTCGTCCAGATCTGAGTTGAAGTATGAAATAATTATTACCGAAGAGATTTGGGTGCGTTCTTGTATCATTTTAAAGGTTATTACTGACGCATGTAGATTTGTACAGACACATCTTCTAGTTCTGGGCAGTCAGGGCAGTCAGCGCTCCAAAAATCACTTCCTTTGTAATGCAAGTCGTGTGCGTGCGTTAACAACGCCATGCATACGTAAATAGCTGAAGCATTAGTTATTTTCAAAGCCTCCACATAAACTTTAAGAAATCATATTCTTTTGGTTTAATGTTTAACGATGCATTTGAAAGGAGACATTTTAAGCATTTTCAAGCTAATATATAAGTACACGTAAGTGTACATGCAGAGGAAAAATGAGAAAGCATTCCATCTTGGTGCCGCAGGGTTTCTGCTAAAACTGTGATTGGCCAGAGGAGATTACAAAACAGCCTTCCTCCAAATACACTGGCAACAGGTGCAGAAGTCAAGTACGACTACAAGCGGGTGTTCTTGACTTGAATTACCGCGCACAGTGGTGTGGAATCAGCCCTACGTACCAAAATCCACTGGAATCAGAAGAATCCATGATCATATATTGCCATCTTTTCTGATATTGCTGGCTTCTTTGATCTGGTGTTAAACATAAATAGCAAAAACAAGTGATTCTGCTATTAAGATTGTTGTCAAAGGCGCGCGAAGGAAATTTTTGTGGTGCAGGCAAACATAATTCTCAATTTATAACAATAGATAAATTAGTAAAGTTCATCTTGTCTGCTCAATACTGCTGCCTTACTAATCTTACTACTTCTTGTGGACCGTTCTTCTATAATAATGTTGTTGGGAGCCAATACTTGACACAGTGCTGGTTATACAAATACAAAAACGACAGGTACTGTAACATAAGAAAAGTCATAAGTGTTTCCCTGTTTATTGGGGGTGTATGGTGGATTATGAAAAGAAGTACGATCATGAATATGGTTGCTCACACACCACAACGCAGACGCGACACGCACCACGAGCGATGTGATCACACACAGACGCCACAACAACGCATCACATACACCACGACCAGCAACGATTACAGTTCTTAATTCATGAATGCTCTTTTCGATCAACACTCTTGCAATTCACGTGGTCAAAGGTCAAGACATCAAATCAAGATGGTGTTGCCGGTATATTATTGTCTGCGCGTCATATAATGTACTATGTATGTTGAATATAACTGTGCTTGGTAACATACTACACATGGGAAAGACACTCTCCAACGGATTACAACAGAGGGCGGGCGTTTCTGTGATCAGCAGAAGGACTCCATGGTGTCGTCTCCTTGACCTGATGCACCCAATCTAGAGAGAACAAACCATTAGGCAGATCTAGATAAGGGAGATTTGATGATCTTGTATATTATCAAGTAATAATAAATACGCACTGACTATTCCCATGGCATGCATTGTGCAAGCACATGTCCCTTTCGAGGAGAGGTTATCACCCATTTACGTTTCCTGTCATTTATGTAATCCATTGAAGACAATTTGATTTTGATCGGGTCTCCCTGTCAGACATCGGGTGTCTCCATTGGGATCTGCTACTGGTAGCCGTCATGGTAAAACAGTACTATCTCGTACAGGTAGTACACCATCAAACGCGAACCTGATCCGCATGGTGGTTGGCCGTCAGGAGGGCATCTCGCAATAGCTGTAAAACCCTCCATTTTTGCTCACACAGAGAAAACTCGAAATGGATGTTGGCAAGTCATGGGCACCAGCCAGCCCAAAGGCTGGGGTGGCAGCACACGGCCATACCAGAAAAAAGAAATGGTGGGCAAGCCCTCATCCTGGGTCTGAGCAGGGCTTAGCCTGCAGTATGACGGAGGCTGATAGGCGCTTGGGGTGAGGTGTGGTATCGTGGATATGTAGGTAAGGCTAAAAGCGGACAGGTTGGAAGTGTGTGAAGGATCTTTGAGAAAGAGGGGGTGGGATGTGTGTTGTGGCAGCGAGGTCAGGATGGAGGGGGAGGATCTAGACGAATAGGGTTGATGGAAAGTAAAAGCTATGCGTGGGCAGGAAATTGTGATGGAATTGGGGTGGTGGAGCTTTGGTGAATGGAGGCGAACATCGCGTGAGAAAGGTGGTAGAGGTGAGAAGTGAGGAGTGATAGACATGATGATCGATTGTAAATGGTTTTTGAGAAACAGGTCGCTGGAGAAGTGATAATGTGGTTATGCCCCGCAAAGGTGGGAAGAGCAATATGAAAGAACGTTTTATGAGAACTGGGCAAGCGAGTGGATGTTCAAAGTTGGGGTGAACTAGTTTTGTGTATGGGGGATTTCTAATGGACCGTGGGAGAGATGGATTGACGGATTTGAAGGGGTACAATGAGATTTTGGCAATCGGGAAAGGAAATTTGGCGAAGGGAAATGTTTGCTGGACGTTTTGTGATGAGAAGGAAATGTGGTGCCAACACTTGGTTCATGAAGGATTGATCAAGAGGAAAGTAACCTTCAACTCCAGGAGGAAACGAAAACTGGAGATAGATTTGTACTAGTAGGCTAAGGGTCAGGAACGAGTTTTGAGAGGATGTGGAAAGGAATAACCAGCTTAGAACGTTATCAAACATAGTTTACAGGTTGTTGTAAGATGTGGAGAAACTAAAGAAGGTGAGGAAGGTGGTGGGAACAAGCGGTGATGGTGGAGGAGGAGGAAAGTTTGGAATGCTAAAAGAGGAAAGTGTAAGAAAGAGGTTTTAAGGGCAGGGTTGGCAGACTTGTGAGCACTTAGAAATGACGCACCAGATTGTGGGGGTGTTTTCATGCAGGAACGTGTCAGGCATGTGCAGAACCTAAAAACTTAGTGGAATGAGAGTGAAGGAGCGATTGCCAAGAAGAGGAAGCCACGTAAGGAAAATTCTTGAAAAAATAGTTACTGAGGAAAGCAAAGCAAAGTAACAAAAACATGAAGAACGACCGCGACAAAGGTGGTGGGCAAGAGCCATTGAGGAGGAAGCTAAGGAAGGGTGTGAGGCGATTTGGAGAGAGTCCGAACAGGGTGTATGGGATGAAAAAGGCTATGAGAAGGGAGGAAAGGATGTGGAGTGGGACAGATGCGTGAGGGAGAAGATGGAAAGGTTGAATTTTAGTGGAAGAACAGAAGTGGAAGTAGGGAAAAGAGCATAATGAGAAAATATGAATCTGATGGAAATGATGGAATCAGAGGGGGAAAGCTGACCTAGTGGATAGGGCCGTGTTGAGAGGTTAGTCAGGAAGATTGTGAAGTGGATGGGAGCAAATGAAAACCGCGGTTAAGCCGAGGCTGCTGGAACCGCCTCGGGTCATGAGTGTGGAGATGACTTAGTGCAACGCGGGAGAATAGGGATTTTGGCGTATGGAGATGTGTGACAGAGAGTGTTGAATTGCGAGGAGGGATGCCGGATGAGTGGACACTGTGGAGCGTAGGTGGTCCCAATTTTCAATGGGAAAGGTTGATTCAAGTGAAGGACTGTGTGCTGTATAGGGGTGAAGTTTGCTTCTGAACATGAAATGAAGATAATGGAAAGGGTAGTCTCAAGAAGAATAGACTTCGGAAAATAGTGAGGCAGATGGGTGGACCAGGGATGCAGTTTGGCTTTATGCCAGGGAGGGGAACGATGGATGCAGTATTTAATTCCAGGGAGACGTCAAGGAAGAGTACAGAGGCTAAGGGGAGACAAGAAGTTGGTGGGACATGTGTTTGTTGATCTGGAATAAGGCATTTGATAGAGTCCCAGAAGGTGATGAGTGGCGAATGGAGAAAGAAAGGTATACCGGAGCAACTGGCACGATGATGATGGAATTTGTTATGAACGGCTAAAACAAGAGTTAGGAGCTTGGGTCAGAGTTATTCTGAGGAATTCGAGGTGAAAGATGGGAGTGCATCAAAGGTTCATGTGTTATCGCACTCTGGAGGGGGGCGGGGGAGTTTGTGCAATGGATTGATGTGTTACAGAGAATGCAAGAAAGGTTTGATCGACGGACGGAAGATGCTGTATGCATGATGATCTGGTTTTGACTGAGTGAGACGTTGGAGGAATGAGGAAAGTTGCTGGAAGTGGGAAGATGGCTTTTGATGAGCAAGGGTTTGAAGGGTAAACCTATGGAAAGGAACTGAAAATATGAGTGAGTGAGGGCAGAAGAGGAAGTATCAGTGAGGAAGGTAGACCCAAGCGTGCATGACGATGTGTGGAAGAGGGTGAGGAGCAAGATTCAGTTGTTGTGGTGGAAATGTGGCGAATGGATTGCCGTAGGGAGATGCACAAGGATGAAAGAGATGACCCGAGGTTGGCAAAGAGATTTTGTGTGTGGAAAATGTAGAAAAAGGACCAGGAAGACGATGGTGGATACATGATGAAATAGTTGTGTGATGGGTGGAAACAGTTGAAGTAGTTTTCATACTTGGATCAGGGTGAGTGTGAGTAGGAGGGGTGGCGAGCAGTGTGACAGGCAAGGGCAAGATTTGGATGGGTGAATTTAGGGAATGCGGAAGTTTTATATGGGAAAAGGTATTCTCTGAAAGATAAAGGATAGTTTTAATAGAGTTGTGTGAGATCGCGTGATTGTTTGTATGGGAGTGAAAACGTGGTGTTTGAATGTGAATAATGAAGATGGGGATGTCTGAGAAGGACTGAGAGAGCAATGTGTGAGAGAGCGATGTGTGGTGTGAAGCTGATGACAGAAGAAGACGTCTAGGTTTTGATGGGGCAGATGTTGGGTTGGAAGAGACGGTGGTCAGATGGTGAAAGGACGAACGGAGTACGTTGGTATGGACATGTGTTGAGGAGGGATGTTGACAACTGTTTTGAGAAGGGCGCTTGAGTTTGAGGTGGCTGGTCAGAGGGGAATTTGGGCGCACAAAAGAAGATCATGGAAGTGAAGCAGGTTAGTGGAAGAGAGAAGTAGGAGGCGGTTGGGTTGAGACGGAGGAAATGCCGCCGAGAGATAGAGTAAAGTGGAGGAGGGGGTAGAGCGGTGAATTTCTGTGAGTGCGAGTGCAATCCGCCACTTATCCATGTAGCTCGGCGGACTAAACCTGGATTACTACTACTAACACTCATTCTCCGCAGTACTGATTCTGTGATATAGTTACCAAGTATAGATAAACTGTAACACTTAAAGAAGCGTTTCAGTATGCATAATGTAATACTAATTATGGAAACTATTAGCCTAAAGTGAACTTGTGATAGTATGAGAATATGTGGTACTTAACCCTAACGAGGCCGGGAGCCCCCCTCCCCCTCAATATTTTACGTGATATGTCCGCAACACGAAAAGCTTTCCCCCATGATGTTTCATGACTTTTTCCTCCGAGTCACCTGCATCTTTTAAGACCAAATTTACGACGCCCAGGTAATTGGTTCCGAAGGTACGGATAATTTTGTACATGCATGTTGCACCAAAAATTGGAGGATGGAGGATTATCTAGCTCATGTTTTTTTTAAACTGTGGTCATTGTTAAGTTGTGTCTTTAAGAGTTAATCAGCTTCTATTCAAAGCAACTAACTGTGAACCTGGGATCCACTGATTTCCAGGAGGATGAGATCCGTCTTCTGACCAACGTCTTTGCCAACATCCGGGCCGGTAAGCTGGAGGAGGCTCAGAGGTTGTGCAAGAAGTGCGGCCAGGCCTGGAGGGCTGCATCTCTGGAGGGATGGAGACTCTATAATGACAGAAATATGTCCACAGGTACGATAACATCATCGCAATAATTGAAATATCTGCTTGGAATTTCCCCTGTTTGTTTTGAAGACAGCTGTCTTAATTACTGTATACGCTGAAAATTTTTCGGTGGTTTTATTTTCGCGAATTTTGTGACTTAAAGGTATTGGCTAACATTTACCACAGTTAAAGAGCCACATGATTCCCCATGCTACCAGTGTGCTTTGAGGAGGTCTAAAAATGAAGCCCTGAAAAAATTGTATTTCAAAATGATTATTTAGTGCTTTAAAAAAGTGAAAATCGTAAGTTGACCAGATTCACTTGCCCATTTCCTCCCATAGACTTACAGTGTGTACACCTAGGCTATTAAAACTCGCCCCGAGTTTTAAAGGAGAATTACAGCAGTAACTGGTTGATTACTAGCAGAACAACATCATATTTGTAATCACGCTGCCTTTCAAACCCTTCTAGTTGAATCAGATTGTATTCTAAAAATGTCACCATTAGTACGGAGAGAGATAAGTGAAAACAAACAGAACACTTGTCTTTTGACAAAACACAATACCGCCATTGCCTGACAAAGTACTAACACAGAAAGTCATATATGTGGACAATGCCATTCACACGTAGCTACGCAACTTGAGTTGACTCAGTATCAGTATTCAAACTGCATCCCCTCACTTTTTATTGCATTAGTGAAGTGAATTAGGTCCACATTATATGCCAAATGTAATTTACTCTTCACTGGGAAACTAATGAAAATGTGAATTTTGATAAAGATTTTCCATCACAAACCAGTTACTGTGTAACTTGCCATTGGACAGTCCGTAAGCTATTACACCAACTTTCGTATTCTAGGAGTTTATTTGTCCAAACACTATGTAGATCAGATATCAAAGTTTGACAATTTTTGAAACTGAAGGCTCCACATCCTGTTAGGCCCTATCACTTTGAATGCAACTTGAAAATTTGTACTTCCTGAGTTATTAATGTGAACAAAGTGAATGCAAAATGCAAATAAATCAGCGAAAGTGATGCTCATTTCGGCGAATTCCTCCGTCTTGAAGGCAAAATAAATTGAAAATATATGTCGGCATAAAATATATATTCCGTTGATAACAGATACGCCCCCACAAAACGAAAGTTTGAAGGGAGTATATAGGAATCAGCATACAGATTGGGTGGTGAGCATGGTCGCCAGGTCGCTCATTGGTCCATTGCAAATTTTGCGGGATCGAAACTA
>JZLH01S0612264.1:92518-105889 GCA_001188425.1 Eucidaris tribuloides
TCATTGATATGTTGATAAATATGTTTTGTGGCGTAACCAGATTCCCTGAAAAGTTACAGAAAATTAGGTGCTCCCGAGATGACCCCACCCCTAACTTTCAAACTTTTAAGCCTCTTGTAATGAGGTTGAGAAGTCATTACCTACATAAAATTACATGGGAAATTTGCAATGTACGATATATGCGGCAGCTTACACTGTAGCAATGAAAAATAGAATAGTCTTACTCAATTCTTTGTATTTGGGGAAATTATTTGAAAGGTACATCCTGCCTATGCAAATGTTTAAGGATGTTGCAAAAATGGAGACTTTGAGGATGAATAACAGTCATTGTTACATGATACATCTATAAATTCTTTCGTGATATTCCACTACAAAGCTTGCCACTTTTGAATTTTTGATAAATCGTCTTATTTTCACAATGACATGGGTTTGCCAAACATTTACCGAGTTTTGAAATTACTGAGATGTAAGGAAGGTTAAGACAGGTTGGGTATCGGACTTACAAACCTAATGGGTAAGATGTGTGCATCAACTACCATTCCAGCATTGCGTGTCATTAACAGCATACTAAAACCCATATTACTACGACTTTCACAAATCACAGTATTCATCAATAGTAGTCAGACTGTAAATTAACGCCGTTGGCTAGCGGGAGACCGATGTCGTCCTTCTTACGTCTATGGATTTTTAAGATTCTCGGAGGCAATGGTTATAAAGTTAAATGACAATGATGGGGTTGTCTTCAACTTGGTAAAAAGTAATCTAAATCAATGTAAACTATATGGAGAGGATTGACGAAAAATTTGTATCAAAAGTTGACTCATTTTTAAATGCATGTCCATACTGTATGCCCTTGTAAGCAGCACAAATTGTACTAGTGTAGCACTCTATAAGGTGATTTAAATCATTCAATGCCGCAAATTAAAATTGAAAGTTCCTGCCGTTCATGCTTGATTCTCTCTTAATCAGACAAACTCACAAGACAAATCCTTCCTGCAGGACGATCCAACTTCCAGCAGTAACAGCTGTGTCACAAGTTTGGTTTATCTTGCAATCAGTTTGGATTCTCGAAGCGCATTTTTTTATTTCTCCCTAATATGTCACTTGAGCTAGAATTGAAACACAGACATAACTGAGACCTGTTCACAATATTGTGAAAAAATCATAACACTAAACAAATTATGAAATTACTGCCACTTCAACAATCTCATTTCCAGTTGCCACCCAGATTTACAAGTTTTTGTAAGGTATAAGAAGAAGTCATCGTGTTCGGGAAGCAATGAGTTAATTCTGTAGAGGGGAACCCTAGGGCCGATCACAAATGGGACCAACTACATATTACTATGGCAACAGGGATCTATTAGCCACAGCCGCCATATTTAGGTCTAGGGTGCGAATCTTCGAAACTCAAGTTAGGATCATTAGCCTCTAACTCGAGCTCTAAATGCTGGGTCGTCTGTGAGCAAGTCGTTCTAACTATTGTTCTCATGCTACGTGTTGACCGACAATAACCGCAGAATGTGCATGGGCATAGCAGGCTTTCATCGTAAGCAGCTGTTTATATGCACCTGTCGCCGGGTAAATGTCGGATCACACACAATAGAACAATAGGCAGTCATGAACACAATATCAGCACACGTCGTGTTCCATACTTTACCAATTTTAATATATTCACAAATCACTGTATCTTCCGTTTATGACTTTATGTATAATATTCACATAAATCCATGAATGATACATTTCTCCCAGTACAAATCAATGATTTCATTTGTAAAGTACTGTTTATACGTTAATTAATGGCTATTATTTTATATGATCAGTGCATAAAACACATTTAAAAATGGAAAGTCAAAGTCGATGATGTATGAAGCAAAGACTAAACAAAATCGGGGTTCCACTGCTATCACTCAAGCGGGAAAACGGCATTATATATAATTTCAAACTATCGGTAATTTCTGCAGATTTGATCACAAAATAGAATAGGTCAATGATAGTACATGGAGAACCACTTACATATGGGCATGTTATATTATCTACGCGCTCTAAAAGAGATTAAGGCATTACATTATCGACGACGTCCGTTGCTCGTTCAAGTCCTAGATTATAATCCATTAAGATTGATTACAACTTAGAGCTGGAGTTGATTTAGAGTCGGTTTCGAGGAACCTCTGGCCTAAGTTCAACCCACAACTCTAACCTATAGGATCGGTCTTAAGCTGGTTTCGTGAATCTACCCCTATAGGACCGATTTCCATTAAAAATAAGGTGCCAGTAAGACCGTTTATCGAAAAAGGATCCGACAGACAATTAAAAAGAGATCCAATGACCAATAACACGAAAGGGTCTGATAGGCAGAGGGTCCGACAGATTGATTACGAAAGGATCCAATGGACCGCGATTGTCTAAAGACCTATTATATGTTAATCGGCTACTTCCGACTGTTTTTGATAAAGGTCTATCGGACCAATTGCGATAATCGGTCTATCAACCCTCAGTCTACTGGGCCCTAGGTCTATTCGGACCCTCAGTCTAAAGGATCGTTGGTCAATCAGACCCTTGTATATCGGACTGTAACCTTCTGTATATAGGCTTCTTGCCTGTGTTCCATATGAACAAGTTAACTCTATCTCCTCAGTGCCACGTTTGCCACTTTCATGACAGTTCTCCATATTTCTATACACCATCATACCACATTATGCAATCACATGGACCACACCTACATTCCATATTGTAATTAACTGGGTAGCTGATCATCTAACCGCTTGGGCTCACTGCTATGTGGCAATATTCGTTGAATCACACAACATGATTTCACCTGTGTTGACCGTGAAAGGAAAAAAGAATAGATTAAATTTTCTTGTACACATGTCCTTCCACGAACATATTCCATTATCTTCTTTATAATGGTATCATCGCATACTTTAGGGACGGAGGCGTCGGCTATGCATCACCTCAAGCATTTACGTATTTTAACTTTAATAGAAAGTTGATCCTCTTTTCTGCGGCTTCTGTGGAAGCCAATTGTCTCTGAGTGTACCGAGGCTTCTGTAACAAGCCCGTTTCCCCAAGGGGTTAATAGTTACTCCAACATCACCTTGCAAGTATCTACATTGCTCTCAAGAAAGAAGGATGAAAGTGAGAGCCGCTCTACAAATTACCCTTTTGTTGTTAACAAATATATCTCAGGGTTTAAACAAGCAAATTGAACAAAACAAATAACATTTGAAAGCTGAGACTTTACCCATATGTGATGTAACCATTGTCACAACAGTATTTTCTAATTGCCAAAGAGGGCGGCTTTCACTTGCACAATTTTTTTGAGACACAGAGAGAACAGTGGTAATCTTTCTGCAACAAAATTTCACACAATTAACTGAGACCCGAAGTTTTTTGATAGTTTGAGAAAATGACAGAAGGTTAGTGGTCAGTTAACCTTTTGGATAAAGCACCAAATTAAATTCAACAATCAGATCCATGAAAACTTAAGTCTAAGTAACTGTTTTCCCTCTTACATTCAAATGGACCGCGCTGCGTTGCACACTGTTCTTGTTGGTTTGGCTTTACATCCTCGCTTCGCAAGAAAGTCACTTTCAACTTCTTCAGTCAGTAGTGATCTGGATGATTATACAGTTCCATTTCTATTTTTGAGTCTCATTGGGACTCTACAGAGAAAAAAAAATGTAAAACAAACACAATGAATACATGTAATGTAAAATAAGACTTTGTAAAGTTCATTAGTTACCCAAGTTTGTCGGCTTAATCAGAGGAAACCACAGATATCAAATAGATTCAACTTAAAGGTTAGTGACATGATCGGGAACACTTGAAAATGCCTCAAGAACCAAATGAGTTGAAATACATACCAACTACAAACCAGCTGGAGTGGATCTCCCTGGTTGATGAATTGTCTCCATTTTTTTACTTAAGGAGAATCAAGCATGAACATTAATTCTATCGGGCACGATAAAAATACGACCCATAGAGAGCCACACAGCAGGTTTGCCTGCCTCGGGGATATTGACATTAATTATTTTAGAATGAGTTGACGTTTGATTACAAAGATTTCTCACAGGAGAATCCTTGTATAGTTAACTTGATTCTGAGTAGTTCAGCCCAAGTTAGGAATACCCCCAATCATGTTCATTTACCTTTAACCTATTGAAGACTACGTACAAGATATCTTGGGTTAGGTCTAGTGAAAATATGCGTTATAGTGAAATCAAATCATCTCCAACAGGTTAATTTGTTATTTTGATAGTAGACTATATCAGGATTAAAGTATACCAACCAAACAACGATAGTACTTGTATACATTATGTACTGGTTACTTAAACATTATGTTTACGTTCGCTATGACCAGCTGAGCATGGCGGTCAGTAGTTGACTATGTACGCTGATGTGGTCAAGTGGTGAACCCTGTGTGACCTTCTGTTAATGGCCAGTCAGAAAAAATTTGAAACTAACTGAATGGCTGTCACTTGCAAATTTTGAAGTTTAACTTGTCCAGATTTTCACCAAAAACTACTTATTGGTACCCAAAGGTTCTATGAGGTAGTTATTCATACTAATCTTCAACACTGTGAATGATTTCAGCTGATTTCATCATTTTTTTTTGGGGGGGGGGGGCATGCAAATCCTGAATCCAAAACATCTGATGGTAAATTAATTAATAAATTGAAATAATAAATTTTTAAAAAAAAAGTATTTTCATTTTACCTGAAACAAGCTGTGTATGCATCATTGCAGCAGAATAGCGGATCATCCATTCCACAGAGTGAACTCGCCTTTGCCTCACAACCTTCCACAGGTTGCACTGTGGAAAGAGTAAAATCAAAACCACTAACGCAGTTTCAGGAAATCTGGTCGTGAAACGATGTGACCAATACCCAGATCACTTCAGAGTTTAGACTTTGACCTATAACCCCAATAAGTCTCACTTGTTTTGCCCATGATACATAAGATGACATTTGTTCACCTGGGACTACATGATCTTGTAAAAAAAAAACTTATTAAGTGTCCAAGCATTACTCTCTTTGAAAGCAGACGGTACTTTTGTACAAGCGTAGGAAATACACTGGGGTTACAGGCGATTTAGCCCACAAATTTAACAAATAACCCTCATTATCCCATATGGTTCAATGAATAACATACTGTGCATCACTAAAATTAGGCTCTGAAGTAGCCCCCCAAAATAAAATTGTATTTCTGCCTGATTGTACATAGGTAGAAACACACAGTTTAAGTTTATTCTTTACAATCAATTCAAAATTACACCAGCTGTAACTTTGGACTAAAAATCTACTACAGAGAATTGAGCTTGATGACATAAAAACTAGTTCAGAAATACATGGAGACAAAAAACAGCCAACTCAAAACCCAATGCAAATAGGTTAGCCTAAGGCTATAGCCTTCATTTTGGTAATTTGAACATGTGCAAGATGCTGAAAGCTGTTTACAATGATAACGTTGTGACCAGGGTTTATAGCTAGAAAGATTTCTGTGCCGGCCGTAGGAAGGAGTTGCACAAGCAAAGCAGCAAAGCGAGCGTAGCGCTCCTGGTTTTCGCACATAGAAAAAAAGCATTTGAAGCATTATTTTACAAAATACATCTTCGCTGTAAATGTGATGATGTTTAAAGCCGCTAAAATACACGATTTATGTAGAGATTTAAAAACATTTAGCAGTATTTTAAACGCTTTCTGTGCCGGTCGGAGGACTAATAAATTCACCTCAGTGCCGGTCGGCTTCGGTTTGTGCCGGCTACTACCGACCGCGCGCGACCGCCGTAGCTTAACCCTGTTTTGAGAGTGACATCACCCTTTAAAGAGGCATTGATATGATTGGATTGGTCTTGGGTCTAATCACTTGTGGAGAAACAAGCATTATCATTTCACTAGTTTTGAATTAATCTGGTGCCCTGATAGAAATTGATCCCATACAAAGCTACACAATAAATTTGCCTGTACAAATGAATACTGATGGTGATCATTTAAAAAGTAATACACATTTGACCATGAGCCTTGAAACAGTGTGTTTGATTCTATTGTAGTCTTATCACAAAGACTTCATGCAAATCCTGGTATTTGTCTTACCCTCTTCCTCCTCAATTTAACAAGAAAAGTAATAGCTGCAGAATAATGATGAGGTGGAGTGAAAAAAAATGTGAGGTCGTTGTCATAGGTGTCAATTTCTAGTCAGATGGTCAGCAACAGGACGTCCATGAAAATGACATGGGAAAACTGGAACCTAAAGAGACAGATTTTCAGCCAAATGAGATTCACCATGTATGATGCACTATTTATTATACTATATTTACATATGAAGAGACATTATCATACCTTGTATTCCTATTTCTGAGTTTGGAAAGAGATTCTTTGAAAGCTTGCATAGATTAACCGTTTTCCTGTATAGAAGTAGAAACAAGTTTGGAAAAAAAATCATAAATGTATAGAATTGCACATTTCAGCAAAGATTACATACTGATGAACAAGTAGGCTACAAGTCTGAATATCTGACCCCACAACACACTCTTTTTTTCAATGAATTTTGACATTGTACTGTCATCTGTTTAAAGTATAAGACTGGTACCTAGTCCCATATGGACAAATCGTAGGAAAGACTGAGGGCAGATTTCACAACAATTTGTGTGATCAAGGTTTCTTCAATATCTCATCCAAATGGCAGGGCTACCAACTGCTCACGTAATGACGCGAGACTCCTGCAATTGGCCTTTCTCATGCAAAATTTTTGTTTGATTTTCCATAGCATTTTTATTGATCACTGCATTTGGACCTCTCACTTATATCAGTGGACTATGGGAGTCGCATGCAAACCAATTCACTGACATTGGCAACTCTGTTTGATCAACGAACATCACAAAATAGGTCTGATTGTAAGTTTCAATTCAGAACCTGTAGACGGTCATCTGAGGTAAAATTCCCTTGAGATTCTGATTATCACATTCGTAAGTTGCGAAAACACAATCCAGACTGCGCCAAGGTAAAAACAAAAAGTCTCCAATTTCGGAGACCTTCTCCAAAATCGGGGGGCAGAAAAAGGGAGAGAAGTCTCTGATACCGGAGTCTCTCTCCGTGGGTGGAGAGAGTCTCCGATATGCAGCGCCCGTACTGATGACCGAGCAAGGCCCCATACAAGTAAGGGTGTACAGTGCAAATAGATGCTATACTACCCTTACACCTCTCTGTATTCTCTTCTTGGTGAATGTTCATCATGTTGTGAAGGCATGGGGCAGGTGTCCAAAAATCCGGCACCTACAAATTTAGAATTTTTTTTAATTAAGAAACCAAACTGTTTTGAACAAAGCATGCAAAGTCCAAACTTTATACCTAACTGAACTTAGGAATCATGTGAATTTATTAATTCAAGCTGAAAATATTCATTAAATCTTATTCAGAAATGCAACTTTTGGCATTGTGTAGTAACCGTACACGGTGTCAAACCACCACTCCAGTGAAGTCATGTCATGACTGTGAGTGCGACGAGGCGACGAGGGCCGAGGTAGACCGACAGGGTCTGTCGTTTTCTTGGGACTTCTCATCTTTAATGTATTTTTTATATTTATTAGGTCAGTCCCTCATAACAAGGACAGACAGCATTACCGAGCACTTTCAATGCGTGTGAATTCACGTAAATAGTGCGAGAATGGAACTAAGCTTGTCAGGCGAAATCCAGCCTCAAAACTGCTGTTTTTGCCACTGAGGTCATAATACCTCATCAAGGATAATCAACATCACATATAAAGACATTTTTGACTAACATTTTTCACTCATTTAAGTAATTTAATGGCTTCTTTTGTTCCAAACATGCATACACAGGATTTACGGTGTTCGTCTGACCGCCAAACTGTTGTTTTGGTGTTTGAATGAAGTGCACGCGCGCGATGATCTACCGCACTATGATCGCTTTCCATAGTACAGAGATGCCTAACCCTTACGGATTTTTCCGGGAGTCTGGCCGTATTACAATTATTAGGCGGTACGGTAAACAATAAAAAGGTTACATCATAAGAAAAATGAGATTAGAGTGCAAATGAGAAAAATATTTGAAACAGCTGACCAACAGTTCCTATGAGGAAAAGCATGAATAAAAGCAAACCTTTTGTTCCGTCACTGACCAGTGAATGTAAACATGGCATTTCCATTAAAATTTGGGCATTGCATTCAAATCACTTCCGTAACCATGGCATTTGGTTGCGTAGTTTCATTTATTTTGGGCATTCATGTTCTATTCTATCTACGTTTTGTTGTTGAACGCACTGCCTAGTTACTCTAATAAGACCAGAACTGCCCTGGAAAATTCCGTACTGGTTGCATCACTGCATAGTATACTACGAACGTGAACGGGACCGCGCCGCGCCTATTATCTTATGCAAAGCGATATATCATAGTGCGTCGATCATCGCACGTGCACTTCATTCAAACAAAACAACAGTTTGCCGTCAACCAACACCGTAAATCACGTGTATGCATGTTTGGAACAAAAAGAAGCCATTAAATTTCTTCAATGAGTGAAAAATGTAAGTCAAAAATGTCTTCATATGTGTATTGATTATCCTTGATGAGGTGTTATGACCTCAGTGGGCAAAAACAGCCACTTTTGAGGCTGCCGGATTTTGCCCGACAAGCTTAGTTCCATTCTCGCACTATTTACATGAATTCACGCGCATTGAAAAGTGCTGGTAATGCTGTCTGTCCTTTGTTTGAGGTGACTGACCTAATAAATATATAAAATACGTTAAATGAGAAGTCCCGAAGAAAACGGAACAGACCCCATCGCAGCATCAGTCTATGGCGCGAGGGTGTCCGCATTGTGAAGGGGGATGTTCCCGCAACAATTGCCGAGGCTTACATGGCTTAGGCTCACGCAGGCAGACACTCATCCACGCCAACGCAGAAAAAATGAGCCCCTTATTTCTCCTAACATTGCCCCTGTTTTGGAATAAAAATTTCACTAGATCATCTACGCATAGTAAGAACATAAAATATGAAAGAAATTACTTACCCCTATCTCCAAACCCTGAATTTTCGGGTGGTTTTCTCAGCGTCCTCGTTGCCTTAGTGAAGGTGTTCAAAAATTTTACCTCGATGCTGCACCCATCATCGATGTTCATGCGTACACATACGGCGTAGCCACAATATTTGACTGGGGATCAGCGAATGAAAACTGCCAGCAGGCTTTTTCAATCGTCTGACTTCTATTTTTCTTCGAAATCACAATTTTTTATGATAAAAATCATTGTAACATAATTTGAGTAAAAATATTAATTTACAACTGAACATATTTTTTTAACGTATAATTAGTCTTTTATTAATGAAAAATACAATTAAAATAAAATGTTTTGACACTATGATCTGTGTATCAAATTGTATAGTCTTTGTTTCAGACTCAAATAGTCTGGGTTGTGAAGTGTTTCACTATTGTCCCATTGCATTAAGAGGTCGCTGTATTGTCCTACATGGATAGTTACTACCGTGGTGTAAAAGACTACTTGTCTGCAGGTTGTTTTGACTGGCGATCGTGTGTAGAGGTACTGGGGAAGAAAGGAAGGACAAAATTACGCCGAAAAAAGAAGAGCAAGAAAGTTGTTCACAATTGTTAAGGGAACAAGGTGAATAATAACAGTGTAAGTAATACTAATGTGGTAAAGAAATTTAATAGAAATAAATGCTTGCCCGAAATTTCACCCTACTTCCACGTATGACACAGTTTTACATGGTAACATAGATCTATTTGTTACCACAATATACGGGATGCTTAGGCTAAGGCAGTAAGCATGGCAAGGGGTAGCCTCGACAGACTCACACGCATGCTGCGTGTGAGTCTTGTGGAAACTAATAGCCATATTCTACATGTCACAAACCCGACTTCTACCCCGTTTCACCCACTTTTCTGCCCATTTCTGACATTAAACAGGTCACATTTGTGAATGTACATCTACCTCTTAATATAGTCAAAGAAATCGAAATCCAAAACTTACCTAAATACTACCCCACATCTCAAACCGCCGACACTTTATCTGCGTTTCGTCTCTGCCCAGTCTCTCGCCTACTGAAGGCTGCTATACACAGCTCGTCCGCCGCGCCGCATGACGAGAGCTAGAGGCGTCCGATCCTACATCCTGTCGCCGACCGACCGGCGCGGCGGTGCGGTGATCAGGCGCCTAGCCAACGCAGTGGTAGTCTATAGGTTCTAGCCATTTCTATTTTGGTATAAGGTCATGTGTCATATGGTGGGACCCTCAAATACCTGGTGGCGTTACATTTTTCAGTCCTCTTCTTAATTGAACTTGATGCATCAGAGCGATCCTTTATCCAATTATAATGAATTTGGGCTCATTCTGCAGCAAAATTACTCTGCTTTTGAAATCTCATCAGCAATCTTGCACTACACTTTGTTTAATTAGCAAAAAATGCAAAAATGTTAACGCAGGGTAATCTGGTGATAAGCGGAGGAGGATAAACGGAGGAGGAGTGTGTACAATCTCTATGGAGAAATTGCAAATTCACCTATACTCTTTTGTTTTTCCTACTTTTGCAGCAGATAAGCTATCTTGGAGTTATGATATGCATCTGACTAACTTGGCACATGTTGTACTACACAATTCTCAATAGTAAAATGAAATTAATTGTTCTTCTAGGTCATGAATTACTTAATTAATGACTGGTGTAGCTTGTGCTTGCCATTGACTTGTACACGTTATGAAGCATGATAGTAGTGCATGTAAGGACACACAACAAGTATGTTCACTTCAGGGCTACATTTTGTTTGAAATTTTAAATACACTCTACTGATCCATATATTAAACAATAATCTACTATTCAATCTCTAAAATTTGTTAGTTAGGTTTAATATCTGTTTGTTTAATTATGTAATTAATGTTTTTTGTAACAAATTGCAACACAATTTTTCACATATTTCGTCACAGCTTGTATCTCTCCATCTGAAAATCAAAAAGTAGTAAAACCATACATTTTCTTAAAAGCTGAAAGTGTGCTTTTTCACACATAACATTAAATTTGAGCGCATGACTTAGTACTGACAAGTGTAATGAGTTGTCATCAATATCACAAAATTATATGTTTTTTGTGATATTACCCTTTAATTTTTTTTACACACCCTGTATAGCAACTTGACCTTGGATGATTAAATTCTCTGAAGTATAAGCTTCAGAAAATATATACTTTTGTTGGTTTCTGATAGGTACTTTTTGAGTTATATTGGTTAAAATGCAAGAAGTGACAAAATTCATAATTTTGGTGCCTGTAACGCAAAGGGTCCCACCATACGACACATGACCATAATTCTCCCGAGTTGCAGTACTCGAATATCGCGCCAAGCCGAGTGAGGACGACTACCCAGTGATTGCTCGCCCGAAGATCGGGCGGCGCAATCACTGGGTAGTCGACCTCACTCGGCTTGGCGCGATATTCGAGTATTGGCTGCAACTCGGAGAAATTAACCGAAATAGAACGGCTAGAACCTAGACTAACGCAGTGTGCGCATGCGCATTACACTTATATTTCGGAAAAAAACATGGCGAATCGCTTGTATGAAACGACGAGACGTCGCATCCTTAAAACAACTCCCTCTTTTTGGAAGGACGAGTTCATTGTAGCAACATTTGTTATCGATTCCACATATAATACATTGTGGGATATAAATGAACTCATTCCAGAGTGGTGACTGCGGTAAGTTACGCAAAACTGCGACATGAATTTGGCTACAAATTTCTCTGCCAAACGCTAGTATAGTAGAAGGAAATTGGTGCAAGTGAGGCCCGCACGTGGTACACGTGCGGGCCATTGACCGGGCCGTTGAGGTAAGGCAAGGGTAGACGTAACGTAGAACGTAACGTTAGATCTCCAGCATATTTTGCTCTGTACTACAAAGTTCTACGGGTGGCCCTTTGGGCTTGGCTTTACTTCCCTCTTAATTGTATTAGATCTGTGTAACGTGTCTATTCTCTAACGTCAGAACGTAGATCTCTCAACTACGAAAAAAAAGTCAAAATACACAGCAGTGCACATGGTGCACAGTCAGATAAACCAGATGATATCTAAATACTTATTCATTTTGAAGCGAACGTTTGATTGGATTAACAATGACGTTAAATGAGACATATTACCGACGAGAGTGTAGTTTCGAAAACTCCTGGCTCTAAAAACCATTCTGCTGAGCAGGAAAAGGCCAAACATAGCCACAGCAAAATTCTTATCGACTCCATGTTGTTTCTATGTTGTTGGAAATTACACGTCGTTAGTTTTGCGACCTCTACGATGCCGTTTGGAAAGGGCGCGCGTGCGTACGTGGATAAATTCAGGGATTTCCCCTGATTCCAGCGCGTGCGTACCGTACCGCTGAACGAGATGACTTGTCAGTTGCCTGGGAGGCAGTAACTTGTAATTTCTCATTCAAAGCCTGTGGTATTTTTATTTCCTGTCATGTATTCATTAGCAGACAATGTGATAAAGCAGATAAACAAAAGGGAAAAGGAGGCCACAGAGTAGACTACATCACAAGCATGAGACCTCAACTTGCCCATCACGGAGACAAGTACTCCTCAAACTTACTGATACTGACGTCATCCTTCTTCAAAGTGGTCGAAGGGTTAGAGAAAGACCCAAAAGAAATGTAATATATATATAATTAAACAATATAAAGACCACTAAACCCAACATAATCAAGAAAGACAAGTCATTAAAGGCATTGTATAACAATATTTCCATTTTAAATGCGGGTTACATGATTCCCCATGCTACTAGTGTCTTTGATTGAATTTGAATTTTTGAATTTGAATTTATTTTTTCCACTTTTGCATCAAGAAATTCATGTAAACAATACATAAATGAACAAATTGATACACATTGACATTATTATAGCAGTACATTAATTTCATTTTTTCATATTGTTCATTACCAACAGAATATACAATATAATACTTCATATTTAAAATAATTATCATAAACATAACAAAAGTGGTGGAACCTATATTAAAAGTAAACTTGTATTACATAGGTCCCATTGAGTGCGCATAATTATGGTAAACGTGGCCTGGAATATCACATTAAGACAGACAGGACGAAACACAAATGGGAAAAGACGATACATTACAAATGGTGGTAAAAGAAAAAGAGGAAGAAGGTGAGCAGGTTATTCTCAAGTTAAAGAGCATCAGTATATTATGAACAGAAGAGAAACAAAATATGTCAAGTGATTGTTTTATCTTTAAAAAAAAACACTTTCTATAATTAGATTATTCGGTGTTTGAGTATTTGTCCAATAGAAACTTCTTCAATTTATGTTTAAAAGTAGAGAGACTGAGTGTTTTTATGCTATCGTCCAGTGAATTTC
>JZLH01S0612267.1:9995-24926 GCA_001188425.1 Eucidaris tribuloides
AAATAAAAGACCTTCCCCTTGAATCAAAAATAGAAAATAAAAAATAAAATAACAATAAAACACAACCAAGCATAAAAAATACAACAAAACAATTCAAGTAGCTAAACTAACTAAAAAACAGGCCCCCAAAATAAATATATGGGGAATATAGTTACAGGAGGAGCTTGAAACAAGCACCCCTCCTTCCTCCACCCCACCCCCCCCCCCCCACAAATGCAAAATTTGTTTTGAACCTGCGTCAAATATAATTGTCATCAGGCAATTTTGACTAGCGAAAAGTTGTTTGTTGTCATAAATATATCAGTCAACTTTGCCAGCTGGAGTGGGATGATGTTCCACTTGTCTTGGATTTTATAATTTGTCTTCGTTTTGTGATGTTGCATAAGCTTTGCAGTTTGGGTCCTCTTTCTTCTTCCCATATGTGTACATGTATGTTTTTATATCCTTTGATTTTGTTGATGATGTTGTGGCTAAAATGCGGTTTGTTCTATTCTCGTAGCATGTGTTTGAAATATTAGTGGCTTTGCATGATGTTTAATTGATAACTGCTCACTTGATGTTGTTAACTTGATGTTACACTGACACAATCTGTTGTTTTCTCCGTTGGCGAGTCCGGTACTTTGTGCGTTTTGTCCTGTTGTGCACGTAGATAACACTAGAACTAATTGATTCTTTTGAAACGTGAATGTCACTAACAGTTAAATTAAGCCTTAAGGTTCTTGTTAGTGGTTTGTAATGGATTAGCAACAACCTAATGATATCTTTAAGAATAGAAAAATAGTTAATTTTTGTATACATGAAAAAGATATCAAAATATATGACGGTTGAAATAATTTCAAAAATGGGAGATATGAGTTTAATATTTGTTAAAGTAAAAAGAAAACTTTTTCATAAATTTCATTGTAAATACAGTAATACATATTTTTGTTTGCCATTTAGTGGTTGCTTTGCATGTATTCATTTGCATAATTTTCTGGATACGCAATATTGTTTTGATCATTGCATGGCAGTGCGAGTTCCATTGTTTTTCTTCGTTAAGAGTGTGCAATCCAGAAAAAAAAACCCGCTTTGTATTTTGTCCACCTCTGCCCGTTCCAGTCCTGTGTGAAATAGGCGAGTTTGAATGTGACGTCGATAGATGCATTCCCGACAATCTTGTTTGCGATGGCTTGTTCGACTGCACTGACGAATCGGACGAATTGTTTTGTCGTAAGTATCGCTGCTCGCATTGCGTAACAAACCAATCAAACTCACAGTTTTAACATCCTCATTCTTCATGTTTTGACTGTTGTGTGTGTGTGTGTGTGTGTGTGTGTGTGTGTGTGTGTGTGTGTGTGTGTGTGTGTGTGTGTGTGTGTGTGTGTGTGTGTGTGTGTGTGTATGTTTGTGTGTGGGTGTTTGTGTTTGTGGTGTTCTGTTTGTGTTCAAGCCAAATTTTGCTGAATGGCATTTAATTTTTGGCATTGATGACATAAGTAAACACAAATTATTTTGTTTTAACTATTGCTGACCACGTTGCATAATCAACCAATCAACTGGAGTTTAACATCGTCATTGTTCATGTTTCGGTTATCATGTGTGTTTGTTTGCGTTTGCGGTGTTCCATTTGTGTTCGAGCCAAATTTTGCTGAATGACATTTAATGTTTTGCATTCAGTGCATAAACACAAATTAGTTTGTTTTAATTAACTATTGTTGACCACATTGCACAATCAACCAATCAACTCACGTTTAACATTTTCATTGTTCATGTTTTGGCTATTGTGTGTGCATTTGCATTGCGTTTGTGGTGTTTTATGTTCAAGCCAGTCAAATTTTGCTAAATGGCATTTTATTCGTCATTTTGTATCAGCATTTAGTGCATTGATGAGAGTAAAAACAAATATTTACAAACAAATTGGCTGAATCAGCAGCACTAATTTATCATTTGTAGTGCAAATTTTGTTTGTAGTGCTGTGATTTTGCAATTTTATATCCAAATGAATTATTTGATTAGAAATGTGTGCATAAGTTTTAACATTTTGAGCATGAACTTAATATAGTTTTAATGAATTGAGAATGTGTACTATGTCTACATGTATGTGTCAGGCTTGTTTGCTTAATAAGTACATTAATTCTAAACAACCAGACTGCACTGGATTATAAAATAGTTTTTTTTTTGGAGATTGTTACTGTACTTTGAAGTCGATTTTTGAAGATACTTGCCCCAACCTTACTTGATGCAGTGCTTTGCTGATACTAAAATTGATACTTTATTTTAAAAGCTACAGCTTTTATGACTTCTTAAATGAGATCCAATCTATGGGCCTGCTATTGTATTTACAAGTGTATGTATATGCATGAAAGAGGAATTGGAGCAGAAATGCTTATTTTCACCAGTATTATGTTGAGTCATATCGGAATATTCCACAACAAATGATATATCACAGATTTCGTTTTCAAATACTACACCTACTAATCTTCAAGACACATTCCATTCCATAAAATGATGAAATGATATTCATCATCCCCATTTTGCCATTGTTACAGATATGATTTATTTGTATGACATGCAAGAATTTTAGTCACCTCACATGTTATTTATTTACACATTCACTAAATTATACAACCACAACAAGAAGGAAATTATTGATTATGACATGCACTATGTCCATGCAGTACTACATTTTTTCACTTTTAACAGCATGCAATATTATTATTTTATTGTCTAGAATCCATAAATCATTCAGCAGTTCAGTCCAAGTTCTCATTTGACAAATAATAATGTAATTGTATCCTGTATGATAAATTGCTATATATGATATCAATATCAACCTTGTCAACTCGAATGTGCAGTTACCCTGGTAATCTATAGTAAGTACTATGTTCTTATCCAAATATTTTAATGTCTGTCTGTCTTTTTACAAGTGAACTTACCATACCAGCTCCATGTCAAAAAATCATGAAATGTTTCGACCTGATTTGATCCCATTTGGCAAGTCAAGATGACCTTTGACATTCTACTGTTTTCTTTCTGTATGCCACATGAACTCAACCATTTATAATGCTTTGAAAACAAGGTGGAATGTACCATTATAAGAAGTAAAGGAAAGGGTGGGACAGTGAATATTTCTGCAGTATTTCACTGTGTATTGCCTTTGTGCATACAAACACTGTGATGATCCATACCTGGGGGTGGGGTGGGGGTGGGTGAGCTCGTCAAGTATATGTGGCATACAGGGATGTGCCCCTCCTATGATTTTTTTTCATGAGAGAGCCTTAGACATGGGCCTGCTTTTTAGACATAAAAAAGTCCTCAGATATGCATTTGAATTTGGATGCAAGCCCTTACAAATGAGCTCTTCTCTGTTCCAGCTGAAATTTTCGCCGATAGGATATTTTGAAAACCCCAGTTTTGAACCCTGATTCAAAAAGAATTTGTAAATTTATCATATTTTGGTTTGAAACCCATAGAAAAATGTCTGTGTTTTAGGAAGAATCCTTATACATGGGCACCTTTTCTTACAAAATTACCATTAGGAATGGATATGGATTTTAATCCTGGAACTGTACACCCCTTCCCCCTTTCAAACTTATCTAAGTACCCCCCCCCCCCCTCACCAAAATCCACAGTAAGCTTGGATAATGAAGTAGGCCTAATGGTTGCCAGTAACATTGGAGTGCAAAGGTTTAACTTCATAACTAGGCCAATGTAGTTGTCATGACCTCCTTTGGAAGATAATGCTATCAATCGATCTCGTTCTTTGTTTGTTTTTCGGGGTGCAGGAGATAGACACATCACGTCTGCAGGCAATTCATACCAAAGCGACATCTGGCTCCAATTGCCATATGAATGAATGAATGAAATTCATGTCCCCAAAAATGGTGAAAACATTTTATTTTTGTTCTCCACATGACTAGCAAGATTATGACCAACTTCATTGAGGGGGTTAACAAAATAGCAGGTCTCTGTTTTTTTGTCTGGAGGGATGCCAGATTTACACCAGGCGTTGACCTATTTTCCCTCATATGAGGTCAATGACCTCAGGAAGCCTCCTCCCAGACTTGCAGTGGTGTATGTTTGTGTGTGTGGGTGTATTTGTGTTTGGAGGCAAAGTACAGTGAGCTAGCTGTAAGTATGACACCAAACTTTGTTATGGCCAGGTAGAAATATTCGTAACTTGGGGACCCTGGTGTTCTTTACATGTACTTCGTCATCTCAAAATGTAAATGCACAATTCAACATTGTGGAGCTGCAATAATTTTTAAAAAATTGTCAAACTTTTGATATCTGACCTACATAATAGTGCTATCCCAGAACACAAAAGTTTGGAAAGTTATGCTGCCACTAGCAAGGTATGCATGGATAAACAACCCTGTGTGATTTATTCCTTGGGTGGAGTATAAAGTCGGCTAGAATTCTTAGATCGATAACACAGTAGTCTATGGGAGGATATGGACAAGGTCAATCTGGGGAATGGTAAATTTTCATTCTTTTAAAGCATGAAATGATCACTTTGAAGTGCAATCTTTCAGGGGTTCATTTTTAGACCATACCAAAGACATTTAGAGCATTGAGGATTATGCAGCTCAGAGTTTTGAAATTGTGGTCATTGTTTAATCAATTGCCTAGTTAATCAAATATTTTGTATGTTACTTTTTCATGTAGGCCTAATTACTAATGTGTTCACAAAACTTCACAATAATATTGTAGATATTGAGATTAAAATTTCAATCAAGTTTTTTTTTTACGCTGCTCACAGATTTTCCTGTCATGTTTTGGTAGCCAATTGGATATGCACATGCCCAGATTGCCATTATAGGGTAATGAATGAAATTCCCGAGACCCCCCCCCCCCCTCCAATTCAAATTTTTAGCATCTATTGTATCTGATGGATAACAACAGCATTCCTCAAAATACTCTGTTTCTTTTTTTTTTTTTGGGGGGGGGGTTAGAGAATTG
The DNA here is from genome assembly GCA_001188425.1 of Eucidaris tribuloides. NCBI lineage: Eukaryota > Metazoa > Echinodermata > Echinoidea > Cidaroida > Cidaridae > Eucidaris > Eucidaris tribuloides. The sequence continues at coordinate 14,937 of JZLH01S0612267.1, forward strand.
TAATTCTATCACAATATCACTCCATTGAAGGTTCATGTAACTTTGCTCCATGCATTAGTACTGTGCAAACCTGTGATCAATGTAAATTATGGTAATGTGTGCAGTAAGACCAAATGTAACTTTTAGTAATTGATGAAAACCATAACTTTTGTCAGGAAGTCAGAACTTTAAGCAGCATGAGTTGAAGAAGTGTATTTCATTTCCGTAGAGTGGTCTTTTCTTATGTACCTGTATAGGTCTCGTGTCTTTCCTTTAATCCCGTGACCTGTCAAACAACCTTCTTTCTTAGAGATGAGCCACTGTTGACACTAGCCTCCGCCCCATCCATAACCTCCCAACCAATCACATAGTAGCTGCGCTATATAAATTTATGTTTGTTATGATATTAGTATTACCAGACCATAAGCCCAGTGGTCAACAGAAGTTCCTGCCCTGCCTACAATCTTACTGACAATTGTACAACCACCAACAACAGAATTGAAAAAAAAAAAAGTATATTCCTGCATATATAGTCTTATCATTATGTGATGAATATTCATTAAGTCTTTTGTTTTTCCTTCTTTTATCCAATGGCATGTCGATACAATCTTCCTTCTTACAGCTGATTAATCCACAGAAGCCCCTGCCGGGTCTACAACTCTGCCCATCATGGTATAACCACCAATGGCATAAATAAAAAGAAAAGAATATACCTGTACATCTTTATTCCTGCACAAATAATCTTATTATCACGTGATAAATGTTAACCCGTTGACTACGAGATTCTGTTAATTCCCATAGACTTTATACAGGGCCCATCCGGTTCCTGTAAGCAACGGGTTAATAAGGTCTTTTGTCTTTCCTTCTATAATCCTATGACACATCAAACAACTTTCTTTTTTACAGCTGTGTAATCAACAGAAGCCCCCACCCCGCTACAATCTCACCCACCAACCAATCACACATATTAAAAAAAATGTGTATACCTGCATAATCTGTATTAATTTATGTGATCAATATTCTCTCCAATTTTAATCCTATGACACATCAAACAATGTACCGTCTTACAGGTGAGTGATCAACAGCAGTTCCTCCCACAACTACAACTTGCACATCACCGTACAACCACCAATAACATTATGAAAAATAAATATACTTGTTGGACAATTACAACAATTATTATAATTATATATCGTGTATTTATATATATGACCCGTCACCATGATACCGTGATAAAATTGCAAAACATAAACTAAAGAAAGTGCTAAATGTCATAATTATGAAATAAAGTATGGCAGTGAGATGTCCTCAAAAATCAAAAGTTTTATGACCTTCACATATTGCAAAAGTTTGACTTTTTTCTATTTTTCACCTAAAGTACTTTTCTTTCTATGTTTTGTTTCATAAGATCTGTGACTTTTATCAGGATATCAATGTGACAGGTCACATATTATATATATTTATGCATAAATAATCTTATTATCATGTAATGAATATTCATTAGGTCTTTCTTTCTGTAATCCTATGATGCATCAAATAACTTTCTTTCTTACAGCTGCGCCACCTTCGACACAAGCCCCCGCCCCACCCACAACCTCACCCACCACCATCCAACCACCAATCACGTATTCCACGGCGGGTCCATGTGACGAGACCATGGCATACTGCCGGTCAGGAGGTACTGTGTGCGTACCTCGGTCATACCTCTGCGACGGACAGACAGACTGTGATGATGGTTCTGATGAATATGGCTGCCGTAAGTTACTACAATTCTCTATATCATATATACCCAGTATTCGTCGATGGCAGATACTATTTATCAACATCTGAGATTTTTTGTTGAGTTGCTAACTTCTGGGGCAACTCAGAACGAAAGCAGTGGCATTGATTAAATACAGCCAATCTGTTTCTAGTTGTGTTACCATTTATTCTCTCATTTTGTGCGGTTGAATTGGCTCCGCCCTGCTTATAAGAAAGGTTCCATTCCAACACACATGGGTTTAACTTTGATTTTTATCCTTATAGTTTTTAAAAAATAAGGTGCAATAATGCGATTGCAAAATCATGAAAACAAAAGAGGTTTTTCAATATCGGGCCTTTTGACACGCACAAATGAGATATCGGATACAAATATGTCGGCAAATCTCACCAGAAACGCGTAATTGTTCGAGTACATCCCCAATGTTATTTTGTAGACAAACATACGTGATATGGAGAATTATTTTTTATTGAGCAGTTTGGAAGCAATAGGTAACCTGATAGTTGCTCCTGTGACAATTGCTCCAATGACAATATCTCAGAAGACAAAGAGTTGGGTAGGGTTTCTATTTAGTTTCCAGCTCAGAATATGGTAAGGGTTGGGGGTTGGGTTAGGGTCAGGGTCAGGGTCAGGGTTGATCTATGCAATTGTTGCTCTGTCATATGTCACCGGAGCAAATATCATGGAACCAGTCAAAACATACTTTTTCAGAGTCATGTGGTATAATTAAGAAAGTTGTGGTGGAAGGGGGGGGGGGTGAAGGAGAGAACTCCAAGCTACTGTGATTTGTTTGCATTGCACTTGTGGTAAGATGCATATACACTGAAAACCAAATTTCAGAAACTAATTACAAATTACACCATCTATCTCTTCTTTTTTTCTTTCCTCCACCAGCTCAGCGTAAGTGTGAACCCAACGAGTTCCGATGCGCCAACGGTCTCTGCGCCCAGAAGATCTGGAGGTGTGACGGGGACGATGATTGTGGGGATGGGTCAGATGAGGCTGGATGTCGTAAGTTAAAAAAGAATTGTGATGTCATTTCACTTTGAATAAATACCCTCCCTCCCTCCCCTCACCTGCCTACCTCCTGCCCCCCCCCCCACCCGATGTGTGTGGCAACAGCCTGTGCTCGCTCCCAAAAGATCTGGACGTGTGACAGCGATAATAATGGGGAAGATTCCATATGATAATAGTTTTACTGCAGAAGGTCTAGGTCATTGGGAAGCTAAAAAAATATTTTCCTTGCATTTTCTGTCAAGTTTAGAGGGAGAAGGACTTGACAAGTTTAGAAAGAGGGTTAATGTCATGACGATTAATGAGGCAGAAATTTGGGGAGAAAAAGTGTGCATTTGTCAATGGAATAGGGATGAATAAATCTGTATTCTTTGCTTATTCATGCAATTTCATTTGACAGTACTGGCAGCTACAATTGGGATATTGATGTACCTCAAACTGAATGACGTTACAGAAGAGCTACGTGAACCGACGGCCGCATTCTTTTCCCTGAGAATATTTGCCGATTGTCGTTAAACGAATCATTGATTTTCACACCTCATTAATCCACCATTGTTGAGGATAGAGAATAAATGCATTCCACGATCTTGTAGTTTTGACTGATGTCAAGTTCGGGTGTTATTTATGCCCCCCTGAACTAAATTTGACCTGTAAGGTATACTCTGTGGTATTGTTAATATCTTTATGAGTTTGTTTATCAATACAGCCTGGTAAAATTGGACCTCGGTACATAAACATTTTGTCTAGTGTCCTTTTGGGGGAGCTAGTTTTGATCTTATGCTATTTCAAATTTACTCCATCTGTTAAAGGGGAGAAATAAGACAGATATACCGTACATAGCTTTATTTTGTTGCTGTATTTATGAAAGAAGTCTATTTCATACAATTAAAATCATGAAAGATGTATTTAACTTTAAATTTACTTGGGAGATATTATAGCATGGGGAGTATTACTTGTAGGAAGGCTTCATATTGACAGAATCCATTTTATATACTGTCAAAAAATTAAGTTGTGGTATGCAGTAATGTTAGGAACTTGTATATATTGGGGTATTTTGTGGACTTTCTGTTTTGTTTTTTCTTTCTTTTTTACTGCTCTTGAAATTTTATAGGTATAAATGCACCCCTCAAAAATTGTTTTCCTCGATCCACTCTTGCACAATTCCCTCCACAAAGAAACACTGTCTTTTGTGCCCCCATGGAGTAAATCTTGTCTATGCTATTTTGTGATCCCATGTTTATGTAGGACTGTTACCAGTCTCTATGATACAGAACTCATGCTCCCACCAGGGCACAAATGGCCATTTATGTTGGGTTTAGAGTACATTTAATCACTTTGGCAATAGAAGAAATGATGCAAAATTGAAAAGCAATGGAATGCTTATGTTGCTCTGTCCTTGATTTGCTGAATAAGTATTCAACATTATGTTTTTTGTTGTCTGTGGATGGGAGGGGGAAAGGGGGGGGGGCTTTGCATTTTTGCTACTACCAGAATAATCCCAGGAGCTACTGTTTGGTCATCAAACAAATTTAAAGTGGCTTAGAGACTTGAGAGTACTGCACACGATGAGAATGAAAGAAGCTTTAAGAAGTAGAAAAGGGAAATGTGACCAGCAATTATATTGCTATTGAAGATATGTGAGAGCAAACTATTGCTGTTAAGTAGAAAACCAAATAAAAAATTGTGTGTCGGGGAAATAGTCAAATGGGGATTATTATCCTGATACAATTCAAATAAAATCTGATCTGGTTATGAATACTGGAGAGAACTTACAGAAGAATGTCTGAAACTTTTTATGTTATCCAAGTACCTGATTTAGATAAGACTCTAAGACTCTTGCCTAAGACTGTTCGAGTATGTAGTACCAAGCATTTTGTTCTGGTTGGTTTATCTTCACACAAAAAAATTGAATTATGTCTTTATGTCTGTATTCCCTTGGCAAGAAGTCTGGTTGGGTTCCTATTATCTCAATGACTGATACATACAATGTACTTGGTAAAGTGAATTTGTTAAAGGAGTCATTTGTAAAAAAAAAAAAAAAAGGGGGGGCCTTTCTGAGCTTTATGTGACTCCACATGTATTTTGTGACCAAAATGGTAGTGTTCTTGTTTTGTTTTGAAAGTGGAAATAAATGGAATTCCCTGACCGTTACAGAAATGATATGTATCTTATTACTTGGTTTTCCGTCCTATCATTCAATAGTATATGACTGAATATTATCATGTTATATTAGAGTATATATGACTGAATATTATCATGTTCTTTTCTCTCCTGTTTGCTCTATTCAATCATTGAATCATCAATCAATCTTACTAATCAACCAACCAATCAACCAATCGTTCACTCCATCAAATTTCCATTCCAGTTATCACTCATTCCCATAATCAATCTATCATGTAAAAACCCCTTACACAACTCGATCATTTGTTCATACATGTATGTGCATCCAACCATTCAATCACCCGCAAATTTGGGGGAAAAAAAACACCTGTCGTGTAATCGTTCCTGTAGATTTACTTATTCACGTATGGGCATCCACCCATATAATCATCCATATGTCATTTGTCATACCAATCATTGCTGTCGATATATCTGTTGATGTATTCATATGAAGCCATCAACGCATTCATTCTTTCATTGTCATACATAAATCATGAATGCTATGGACTTACTTATCCATGCGCTCATTTACATCCATCGACCTATTCAATCATTTATCTCTGATTTGTCATATCAATCATTACTATCAATTTACTCTTTCACATATTCACATGTAAATAAATGCTGAATCTTTTTTCCATTTATTCATTCATTCATTCATTTATTCATTCATTCATTCATTCATCCATCCACCCATATATCATGTGTCATATATCAATTATCTTTCCATGCATATATGACTCAACTAACTATACATCACTCCCCTACATCTGCCATCCATCCATCATCCATCTGTCATCCGCCCACATCCATTCATCATCATCACTCAAAAATAGATCATATTACTGTACTTGTCACACTCTTCTTTGGTTACCTGTTCACAAACTCTTGATATTTGACCCATTGGAGGGGATTTGATTTTGATATAATACATATTTTCCTTAGACCCAACATATTTTCCTTAGACCCCAACATGAGTTAACTCATAACTTAGTCTCCATCTGGTTAAGATCCTTCTCCGGATTTATCACACACTGCATTCATCTGCTCCCCTCTGTTTGCAAGTTTCTCCTCAACTGTACAGCCCACCATGCAGGTTCTGGCTCAAGCAACATTACAACAGCCACAATCAGTCATACCTTTTTCTCACATTGAACTCAAACTTTTAAATGAGCTCCCTTTATCCATCCACAAGGCATCTTCCATGGACACTTTCGAAGCATCACTGAAAACATACTTATTCAATATCCCATGGTTCTTTGTTTATATATTGTAAGTTCGTGTACATGTAATAATTAGGAAGATAAAAATTCTTAATTCAATTTATTGCTTGATTGATTTAATCCCTTCACTTTAACATTAATTAGGTAGTTATGTGTCATTCTCATGATTTCTGTATTTGTCTTGCAGTGCCACGAGCATGTCTTTGATGGGCTTTTTTGTGCTTTATCAGTAACCAAACTATTTAAAAATTATCATTACAGCAACTGCTGCACCGGGTGACCTCTGCCGGCCCAGTGAGTTTGAGTGTCTGACTGGCGACCAGTGCGTGCCTCTCGGCTTCCAGTGCGATGATGAAACAGACTGCTTTGACCGATCCGATGAAATTGGTTGTGGTAAGCTCATCAAGTTCTCTATATCAAGCCCCCTCCCCCTAAAAAAAAAAGAGATAAGTAAATATACAAAATAAAAATAAACTATTGACCACCCATAGACTGATGAATATCAAAATGTAGACATCAAGTACATGTATGATACATCTTGAAGTTAGTTGTGCACAGGTGCACGTAGCCTCACATTTTCAGCACACTTGAGATAAGGGCTATACAATTTTGATTTGACCTAACTTTGGGAAACAGTTTATTTCAACTTTGCATCTATACATGAAAGGTTTTGACTTTCTCAGAGGATATTACCAAATGTCCGTACATGTACAAACCATAAAATCCAAATTATAGACTTAGGTTCAACAGTATCTGATAGTTAAATCAAAGTTTAAATTTCTTTTCAAAGTTAAACTTAATAAATTTGGGTATTTAAGTGTGATTCAACAAAAAGAGTCCATTGATACAGTATTTCTTAAACCCGTTGGCTATGGGAACCGGATGTGCCATGTACTAACTCTATGAAAATTATAGAATTTAGGAGGCAACAGGTTAATAAAACAACCAGACAAGCCTCATAACTACCATAATATTGACTGATATAAATAGTTACCTTGATTGATACATGAGCTTAGCTATGTTCTTTGATCTTTGATGGCATATATTTACCCACAATGAATGATGCTCGAGCATCTCTTTATGTTCTTTGAACGCTTTTAGCTGAACCAAACAAGCATCTCATGAGCATCTCTTTCTGTTTTTTGATCGCATATATAATTTACCCACCATAATTGATGCTTGAGCATCTCTTTTTGTTTTTATATCGCATATATTTTCCCACCATGGTTGATGCTTGAGGATCTCTTTATGTTTTTTGTTTTTATATCGCATATATTTTCCCACCATGGTTGATGCTTGAGGATCTCTTTATGTTCTTTGATCACATATATTCACCTACTGTGATTGATGCTTGAACATCTCTTATGTTCTTTGATCGCATATACATTATGTACCCCATGATTGATGCTTGAGCATCTTTTATGTCATTTGATGCATTCAGCTGAGCCCAACGTGATCCAGTCTCCAACTCCTGTCATTGAGGCGTTGGAAGGGACCAGAGTGGAGATCACCTGTGAAGCTCAAGGCATCCCCACCCCCATCATCTCTTGGCGACTCAACTGGGGCCCCATCCCTGAAAGGGTAAGGATCCACATCTGCTCGCAGACAATAATCACTGTCATACCCTGACGTCACTCTGGCTCAGAAATGTGTTTTGGTAATGGCGGAGCCAGGTGCAGCGTGTCGCTCCTGCTTTTATCCACCAATAAGAATGTATGTGGTGTATCTAATATATCAATATCTTCCTGATTGCTTTTTGAAATTCCACTGATTTAAACATATGTGAAACATCACAGCTCTGGGCTACAATGAGTTTGTGCCCTCTTCTGCTACATACATGCACTGGTACTTGCAGGACCTTAAATTTACTTATCTGCATATTTTCTAGGCCGTGGTAACCAATCAGAATGGTCTGGGAACTCTGATCTTGGACAACGTCCGCGAGTCTGACCAGGGAGCCTACACCTGTGAGGCCATGAACAACCGAGGCTACATCCTGGCTAAACCTGATGCCATTCTTACTGTCATTGGTAAATAATATTGTCCCCAGCTGAATCACACCCCATCTCCAACCTACCTCTTTCCCTATCCATCCCGACTCTATTTCCTACCCCGCCCCATCCCATTCCACCCTGTCTCCACCCTATCCCCACCCATATCCCTACCCAATTTCCAATGCCATTCTTTACCCCTCCCCACTCCATTCCACCCTGTCTCCAACCTATCCCCCCACCCATATCCCTACCCAATTTTCCATGCCATTCCCTACCCCGCCTCATCCCATTCCACCCTGTCTCCACCCTATCCCCACCCATATCCCTACCCAATTTCCTTGCCATTCCGTACCCCTCCCCATCCCATTCCACCCTGTCTCCACCCTATCCCCGCCCATATCCCTACCCAATTTCCATGCCATTCCCTACTCCTCCCCACTCCATTCTCTATCTATCACCTCCTTCCTATAGGCTATTACACCCCATCTCCACCCTGTCCCAGTCCCATTTAAACTAATTCCAACCTCATTCCTTACCCATCCATTTCCCATTCCACCTTATATCCACCCTATATCCACCCTATCCACCTTCATCCTTACCCCATCCCAACCCAATTCCCTCCCCATTTTTATCCCATTCCCATCCCATCCCCACCCCATTCCCACCCTATCCCCACCCTATCCCCACTCCCATTCCTACCAAGTTCCTTTCACTATCCCTACTTCTCCCCACCCAAACGTAATAAGAGATATTAATTTATTGAAGTGCTTCACTACATTCCCAAAGGCCTATTCAGATTGATTTTATGCATATTCACTAGTTAGTTAGTTGAATCATTAACCATAACCATAACTCCTATTGTTTTTCATCCCAGCTGGTCCCAGCATCTGTCGAGGTGATGTCTTCAACATCCGGGCCCAAGACCTCAGTGAGTGCGTGTCCTGTTACTGCTCCGGAGTGTCTCAGACTTGCTACAGCAGCACATACAACCGAGATCAGGTAAGAGAGCCGCCAAGTATGAAAATTTTATTTTATTTCTTTGCAATTTTTTAAAGTAAATACGTCAAAAGTCAGGGATTATCTTCACTTCTTGAAATAATTTGTTTGAATTGTTAATTTGTGGAAAATGCAGAAATAAAATGAATCAAATCAAATTGGAAAAATCTGGGAAATTTGTGTGCCCAGTGGTTGAATTTTCTGACCTTGTGTCTGTGGTTTGAAGCGAGAATTGATTGTATTTCTTTGCAATTTGTTTCAGTTAATACACCGAAAGTCAGGGAACTTGAGAAAAGTCCCTCAAATCAGGGAAATATCTGGGAAATTTGTTTGTTCAGTGGTCAAACTTTCTATGCAGAATTTTAAAATTCATTAATTAAACTAATTTATGCAAATTTCATTGTCTATGCACAGACCAGCCTGTTCTTCACTGAATTCGACAACCTGCAAGGTGTGACTTTAGGGGAACTCCCTACCCCAGCTGGTCAGGTGATCCCGCTTGATACGGACGCTATCGTTGTCAATCCACAAACCAGAGAGGTCGTCATCACCGACTTCAACCGCCGCTTCCCGACGTCGGCATACTACTGGGTGCTCCCCGACACATTCCGTGGAAACTTGGTGAGATGGAAATAAATATTGCTTGGTTCATAATAAAACTAGTAATAAAGTCTGACTAGATTAACTCCTTTAGATTGAAGTGTTTCAGACATTTTTAAACACACTGTGAATAAGTAATAGATTTAGTATAGCAAAAGTTTAAGATAATGTTTTCTAAGGATTAATAATTCTCCATAATCTTTTGTATGATGTAGAGATGTAAACCAGAGGCGTCAATCCTGTGAGGGCAGTGGGGGCGATCGCC
>JZLH01S0612267.1:26354-37228 GCA_001188425.1 Eucidaris tribuloides
TACACCAGGCCCCACTGGGGGCCCAGGGGGCAGGGCTCATAAGGGCCCAAACTAGGTAACTTTTTAACGAGAAGCCCATTTGTAACCAAACTTGGATGGTAGATGCATAACAGAAACCTCAATGTTATTCGGGGGTCAAAGGTCACATATGTTGGTCAAACGTCAAATGAAGTCACATGATAGAATATACCTGCAAGTTTCTTCTTTGATTGGTATTGGCCCATTTGTGACTAACTTGGATGGTAGATGCTACATGTATAGTGACCTCAATCTTAAATTGGGGTCAAGGTCACATAATTAGGTCAAAGGTCAAATGTTAAGATTCTAGGGCTTGCCTTGTTTTCATAGAAATGGTTGTTAGAATGTAATTTAACTTGCCAAAATCAGCTATATGGCAAGAGGATGCAAAGTTTTCCAACTGGTTCATTTGGCTATGTTGGTGCCTAGATATCAGGATCCAAGGGCCAAAACTATATAATAACTGATGGGTTTTTTTTCTATGGGTACCATAGAGAGTTTGTGAGACCTCAGGTGAGCGTCGTGCCCCCCGGGGCTCTTGTTTCAAGTTGCAGATACTTTTGATTTTGAGCAAAATACCTGAAAATATTTTTTCCTCCAGATTACTTTGTGAACACTTTCATTGACGGAATCTCTTTGAAAAATTCAAAAACATATTGGTGCACAGTACCCATCTTTGTTATGCCAACCCCCCCCCCAACGTGACAAAGTCTCGAGGGAGCATGAAGCGTTGCACCTGTCCGTTCGCCTGTCCATGTGTCCCCCTAATTGGTTTCTGCACGATAACTTAAAATATATTTGACAGATTTCAAAATTGTTGGTGTGTAGGTAGAACACACTAAAGTACAGGTCAAGTTTGAATTCGGAATCCACAGGTCATAGGTCTCAGCTCATTACATATGCAAATTGGTTTCCACACGATAACTTAATCAATATTAGATGGATTTTGATAATATTTGGTGTGTAGGTTGATGACACTAAACTATAAGTCAAGTTCAAATTTGGTGTCTGCAGGTCGAAGGTCAAAGGTCACAGCCCGTGCAAATTGGTTTCCATATGATAAGAAATGCTTACTGATCGCGTTAAGCGGGGGCATCCGTGTCCTGTGGACACAGCAAATTTCTAGTTTCTATCATCTATTCATGTTACATTTCTTATGTTGTCCTTCCCCAGTTGACTAGTTATGGTGGATATCTACGCTACCTCGTTCGATATATCTACATTGGATCTCCAGCATCATTAGCCGATGTCTACATCATGGTGAGTGTATCAGATTATTAAATGATTAATTTGAAATAGAGCTGTACTTTTTTGGTTATTTCTGAAATGGGTTAACCAACTATGAAAAACAGGTAGTTTCGATTAACCTAAACACAATCTTTGAAGACCTTTTTCTAGGAAATGATATTGCTTTTCCTTGAAATGATGGTGCCAACATGCTATTTCTCATGGTGAAATATTACTTTTACTGCACAACCATTGCTGACTAGTCAAATATTTAGATATCAATGAAGTTACTTTGACCCTTTTATCATACCAAAATTTCCATGCAAATACTTTAATAAATTGATCATGTATCTGCAGCAAAATTACATAGAACGGTATTAAACCTAAAAATTGAAGATGGTTTTGAATCATCATTGTCGGTCAGTGCCCTTTTGATATCTAGCACTAATTTAAAGATTGTTGTTCTTGATCAGAACACCACCAGAGTTACTCATGAAACATATCAGTTATGACATGAACATACTGTTATTTTTCTCATACAAAGTCCTCAAGCAAAACAATGTTTTATTGACTCATATACCATTAGGTTTTGACGATATGTTAAGATTTAAAATGGAATAACTACTTAGGTAGCGGTATCTTAATTAAAATATGCATGAGCTGTTTCTTCCTCCGAAGCAGCGGTCCCTACAGCTGAAGTCCCACTAAAACTCTGATTTGATGCTTGATTATGTCTTGTTGTGCCTTCTTGGTGTCAGTTTTTTAATAGTAAAATGCAATGTCTGCAGATTTAGTGAGTGAGATTTGAGGTATTTTTGGCAGTTTTTGGCATTTGGAGGATGAATTTTCATGGCTGTGTGCTTTGGTGGGGCAAAGGTTATCGGGACTGTTCTACTTCAAAGGAGGGTAGCGAAAAAGTTTATTGGCAAACAGGGTGTAAATTGAAAATAACATGAAATGATTTGTATTGGTACAAAACATATTACAAAAACAAGGTCTGGCGTAATCTCAAATTTGTCGAAAAACAGGGCCGAAGTGGATAAAAATAACACATATCTCTATGGGCCAATAATTAGGATACCGCTACCTTTAGTTTCTTTTACGCAAATGCAAGTGTTTCTTTACAGACGATTATTTTACCAAGAGGTATAACTGTTTTGTACAAAAATTTAGAAGGCTACCTGAAAAATGATGCTATAGTTTGTGTAAGCAGATTTTTGTGTGATATTTAAAATGTTGAAATAAGTAGAATGAAATGATAAATATCAAGCATTGATTACTGACTTGTGATGTTAACACATTTGTCTACACCCCACACCCCCCACAGGGTAATGGAAGGACCCTTTCCCATCAATTGTCAGAGGAGCCCCAATCGGGATCTTCCACTCAACGAGAGGTGCCTTTTACTGAGGTGAGGTGACTGCTAAGACAATCAGAAGCTAGTATCATTGAAAATTGTAAATAAAGTTTTCTCCAGTTGTTCATAATGGGAAAGATACTTGAAGTATGTTCTCTTACTGCATCTGTCACAGTCATTTAAAGGTAGTGGATCTCATTTGCACCCTCCCATAATACAGCAAAACATTATTCATGCCCTTATGATATCTAAAAAGTACTTGCCTGTGAAATGTGAAGATCAGAAATCACCTAGATTTTAAAAAATGCACAAGAAACCAATAGTTGTGTAGTGTATGTTCTAGGCACACTGTTCCAAATCTCACTGTACATGGACCTACAGTATAGGTCCGTGGATATATCAGGCTGATTACAGCACTTACGTAATACCGGTAATGCATGTACCAGATGTTGTGTTGGAATACTTCAGATACAGTGAAAGGAATGAAGGTCATCTACGTGTACAGTACTTGTGTATTACACCACGGAGGTAAAAGGGACCTACATGCACTGCCTAAAAATAGACTAGTACCACTGGTACAATTTGTGGAACTGTATGCTAAAAAACAAATCCAAGTCAAACGTTTACTATAATTCCAGTAAAACTGTATTTCTAACTCCTACACTTTTCTAAAGGTTCTTAAATGAGATAATCTTCTATATACCAGTGTTTTTGCACAATGTTGAATTTTAGGCATGCAAAAGAGATTCACTGCCTTTATCTTTTACTGTGTCGCTGGCATGACTTTGTGCCACAACATTCCTTGAGTAAGTGTCAATAATATATTTTAAAAAGTATGACAGTATTGCAAGTTTTTCTTTCAATTTTATCACTTATAAAACTGTGAGGTTTCCATTGGGTATTTCCTACAAAATGCTATTTTACCACAGATTTTTGTGTTAAATCTGAAAAAAAATACCAATTGTTATGTATTTGTGAATATCTATTGTTTCAAAATACATTATTTCACAAAATTAATTCTAACTTCAAAAATCTTGATAATATTAAAATAGAATGTACATTGGTCAACAGGATATACTTTTATCTACAACTTATGTATGTAACACTTTTCTCCAACATGCATGTGTAAAATGTTATAGCTGTTCAAAGCTAACATTGCACTCCAGACATTGCTCAATGTGGCACTGTTCAAAAATGCTTGACAATTGGAAAAAAAGTGTTTTGTCATTTCCAAGTACTCTCCTCTGTACTAAAATGACTTTATTAGAACACCATCAGTTCATAGATGGTTTAGAAATAGTTGATATTAAAATTATGTTGTTCTGCAAGTGCTCAATCTTATCTTTAATTTGAAACATTTTGTCTTCATCTGCTGTTTTTTTTTCTAGGCTGGTTGGCAAGTGGTGACCCCAGGTCGAGGAGATGTAGGTGCTCCATTCCTTCGGCCTGCTACCAGAGAAGAGTTCATGATGACTCTACAAAATGTTGAGATGATGCTTATCAGAGCCAGCTACTCCTACAGCATGTATGAGACAAGGTATCGGACAGGTTTCAATCAATCAATCAATCAATCAATCAATCAATCAATCAATCAATCAATCAATCAATCAATCAATCAATCAATCAATCAGTCAATCAGTCAGTCATCCAACAAACCAAACTATCCAATCATCCACTTCAACAGCCAATCAATCAAATAATGAAGCAGTTAACAGACTATTTATATAATCAGTCAATTAATCAATCAATCATTCCATCAATCAATCAATCAATCAATCAATCAATCAATCAATCAATCAATCAATCAATCAATCAATCAATCAACCAATCCAACATTCAATCAAATAATGAACCAGTCAATGGACCATTTATTCAATCAGTCATTGAATCAATTAATCAATGATTGCATTAGTCATTAAAGTAATAAATCATTCAGTTGAAAAATCAATCAAGCATTCAATCAATCAATCAATCAATCAATCACGATATGCATAAAATTTAAGTACATTCTGAAACTCGTCTGTTTATTTGTAGCCTGGCTGATGTTTCACTGGACATTGCTGTTGATGAAGATACTGGCCAAGATGTTGCATTCCTGGTGGAGGACTGTGTCTGTCCTATTGGCTTCACTGGTCTGTCTTGCGAGGTGAAATAATTCATACACCCCTATATATCAAAATGGTACTTTTCTTTAGAGGAATTGGGATAAGCCCATTATTAAAAAAAGGGGTGGGAAATTATTTTTAACCTTAGAGATGTATATAGCTCTCTGGGTGGAGGATGATGTCTGTGCAATTGGTTAACTGGTCTGTCTTGTGAGGTAAGATAATGCTTTGACCCCTACACCTCCATATGTCCAAATGGTACTTTCCTGTTGTATTCAGAGAAGTGGATGTTCTGGCTACCCCATTATAAGAAAGGGGTGGGGAATCATTTTCAGCCTTGGAGATGTATATAGCTCTCTTGATGGAGGACTATGTCCCATTGGTCTCACTGTGTGGCTTGTGAGGTGAGAAAAAACATTGATCCAGATGCCCCCATAATGTGCAAATGGTAATCATTTTCAGCCTCGGTGATGTATATAGCTCTCCTTTTCCCCTTGTATAATCACTAGAAATAGAGCCACATTTTTCTGATCGTGTTCTTTTGAAGTGTATCAAGTCTATGTCCAGGTATCAGAAACAAGTAGTAGACTATAAGGTAATATTTTGTGATGTTTTATAGAGATTTATGATGTTTTTATATATATTTTTTCCTCAGTCCTGTGCTGCTGGTTATTACCGTGTGCTAGGCATCGACCCGTTAGGTCCAGCGACCTGTGTACCATGTCAATGCAATGGAATGTCAACCTCTTGTGATGTCAATACTGGAGAATGTCTTGTAAGTCTTTCCAGACAACATTTTTATGCCTCCTCCTCCCCCGCCCCCAAATGTTTTTAGGTTGTCCATTTGTACATTTGTGTATCCATGGGACGTACTACTAAGTGCCCAGGGCCGGTATTCAAATCCGTACTTAAGTCAATTTTTAAGTATTTTTACTTAGTTTTTTACTTAAGACAAATACTTAAGCCAAATTGGTATTCAATTCCAAGTCATTCCGCAAAATTAAGTACTTAGCTTGGCTTAGACAGTTTTTGGCTCAATTTTAGACCTTGAGTATTTGACTTACAGTATCTTACTAGGATATTGACGTCATTTTTGCTCAGTATCACACTGAAATAAGAAAATGTGGGAGGTTACTTAAACCAATTCAAGTGATTGGACATCAGTAGAAAGGCTTACAGGCAATGGCTGGCGGTTTTCTCCGCATCTTGAAGAGAAGATACAATCCATATAAGGAGGAAATAGAGAAGTTACTACAGACTGCGTCCTCTGCTCAATATGCAGAATGATATATCCATTTCTTTTTTTTTTTTTTAAAGGGAAGGGGGTAACTGTTGACTGGCAAGAATTAATAGAAATCGTAAAAATAACAATATGAAGTATATGGAATATATTAAATTAGCATGCCAAGGAAGGGTTAGAGATTGTTGTAAGTCGTATGTTTTTGTTTGTTGGGTGTTTTAATTACATGTTTTTCACCGATTTACAGTCACGCCACAGTTCATGTGTGATCAACAAATTCATTCCACGAAGAAGAGCCATTCTTAACTTTCATTGATGTTAGAAATTAAACACAGGCATGAAGCAAAATTCATTCACACACACTATCTATTGCACGGACATTCACTTCTCCATTAAATCATATAAACATGCAGTACTATCCATAAATTAAAACAGATTGATAAACGACTCAGGAATTATTGGATGTCACAACTTACCTTTAATTTCATAAATCAATCAAAGAACATGAGTATAAAAAAAGCAAATTAAATGTGTTTATTATTTAATGGACTTAACAGCCAAATAAGTTTTGTGGTGGAAAAAGATATTAATGCACTACTAATAACTTCTAACTACTACTATTACAACTATCACTACAACTAACTACTACTATTACTACTTACTACTTCTACTACTACTATTACTACTACTACTACTACTTACTTTACTACTAATACTACTACTACTAGCTACACATGCACTATTAACTACAACTACTATCACATAAGCTTCTACTAGTCAGGAAATGTTGATCTATTTTAGTCGGAGGGGGGGGGCAAAAGATGAAAAAGTCAACATGTATCGGCACCTCTGGTGCCAAATATGTAATACAAAATTTTGGCATGTGGGCAGCATGCCTGAAAATTATGACAATTTTGTAGATTTGATGGTACAGTGCAGACTCTCATTATAAAGAAGTCCATGGAACCCGTGAAATTGTTTTCTTTGTAACGGAATTTCTTTATATCAGGTTGCCACAACAATAGAATTAAAGGAAATCCAAGATATGGAACCAAAAGATTTATTCTTTATAATGAAATTCTGTTATATCAGTGTTCTTTATAACAAGAAGTGCACTGTATCTGTTATGCTAAGTTTTCATGGTTTATAGTGTTTTCCAATCGCTTTTCCTTTTATTGCATACATTATGAATTATAAATTTTACAAAGTTGTCAATAGATAATTGGTGGGGGGGGGGGGGGGGGCAAATTGATGTTTGCCCCCCAATAATTTTTCATGGGTGGGGGGAATTCAGCCTCCCCTGCCTCCGCCTGGATGACGCCGTCTGCTACTAGTAGTCAGATACTACTAACTAACTAGCTACACATCATGTACTATTCATTACAGGACTGGTGCTAGGTAATATCAGGGGTGAACCTGTCTGGAAAATTTTTGCTTGCCGAAAAAAATGTTTTCAATAGCAACTGCTGCCACAACAGCAATGGCCCACAAGCGGGGGACAGCAGATTTAATTACTTTGAAAAAAGGGAGTTGCCCCTTCCCCTCCCCCCGCATTAACGCCCCGACCACCCCCCAACCCAAGCATCATGTCATCCGACATACATCAATACATCTACAGCAAATCTATCCAGTGACATATCCCCTAAATGTTTATAGTTTCAAAGAAATACATTAGAATTTGTGTATGCAATATAAATTATACAAGACTAGTAATCGAGACCTGTTCAATAACATTTCATCACGGGCTGGTTTTACTTAGAAAGGGGTGTTGATCCAGGACAACCGTGCTCAATGTACCTTGTCAGACATGCCTGACAGTGAGCATACTTTACTGGGAAAAAAACAGAGAGGTCATTTATTACGTTCTTATGTGATGCGATAATATTTGCAATCTAGCATAAGTTGTCTGGCACAAACATTGGTTAATCTTGTGTCATAAAAATCAATTAACATGGAAAACAGCTGACTGGAAAGCGAGCTTTGTCGTTTAAAGACAGCTATGTAAATTGTGGAAGACCCAATTAAAAAATTGTCAACTTCGCTATCTCGATGTACTGACAGTGTTTGAATAGACAAATATACACCCTAGGAACACAGAAGTTATGCTGTCACTGCGTAATACACATCTTTAAAAACTAGGCACATGAATTTATTCTCGGCCAGAAGAAAATTTGCCAAACACAGGCAGTCTAGTTGGGGGATAAAACGTGAATGGTCTGCTTAATGATTTTTAGCTGCTTTATAAAGCATTAATGATAAGTTTTCGAACAGTAATCATGATTTTCAGCGGCTTCCATTTTTTACACGCTTATGCAAAAGCACTAATAGCATGGGGAATCATGTAGCTCCCTTTTTTCAATGGAAAACATTGTTATACTAGTGCCTTTAACATTTATGTCAGCACATGCACCTTTGATGGTACAGCCCGGTCCTTATGAACTATTTACCTGTCCATGTCCATTTTATTTTAAATATTCAAAAGCTGCTTGGATTCCTTCTGCCAACTCCTAATCTTGACTGCTCCATTCTTCAATGTCTTGATTTTCCTCTAGGTAGCATTAAGTATGAGCCCATTCTAAAGTGAAGGGGTAGTGAATATCATGGTGACAATCAATGTGTGCATCACTGTTCATGGCCAACCAGGCAACCAAAGGCCGCCCAAAATGGGGTGAAGGTGGGGTTTCGGGGAACCAAACATGTTCACAAGCAAAACTTTATACCCGTTCAAGCTGGGCTAAATAGCGTTAAAATCTGGGGGGGGGGGTGAACTTTCCTGAAACCACAAAAATATAATGAAAACCACCCAAGACCGTGGCAATGCCGCTTATCATAGTACTCAATGTAGGCAAAAGGGACTCTACAATTCTCTCTATCGCTCTCGAGGGACTGTTCAGATGGTTGAAGGATATGTTGGTGTTAACTGCAGGGCTGCTGTTGAGTTATACTTAGTGCCTACCTGTGGAGTGTCACAGAGGGTGACGGTGTTGGCTGTAGTTTCTGCTATAGTACTAATCTCGATGGACGCTTGGAACAGGCCTACAGGTGAAATCGGAAAAAAAATAATAAATAACTAAACAAAGAAAAAAAAAACACTGGCTGCAAGATGGCCTGAGTGACTATCATCCTTTCAAGTTTCAAAGTAATGTAAGCTAAAGTTGATCTTTCAAATATTCGCCAATTTATTGTCATTGCAATAACTGTGTCCATCTACCTTAAACCCTAAAAAGGTCTGGGGGGGGGCGGAATCCGCCCCCCTAGACGTTCCGCAATATGTCTCGAACGGCCAGAAGAATTGCCGGGCGGCGTATTGTATGACTTTTTTCTCGGTCCGAGTCCTCGCGCATCTTTTAAGACCAAATAGTTGCGACGTCCGGTGTACGCGTTCTGAAGTTTATGTAACATTTTGTACTTGCATGTCACCCCAAAAATTGGCTCAAAAACGTGATTTTGTGTAGCCAATTTTTTCAATACAGAATTGTTGTTTCAGCCAAAAATTCGTAAATGTTTTGATTATTTTTACTTTTACTGTTGAACAATTAAGTTAATTTTGTGCTGTTTGATGGATCGCAAAATGTCGCCGACTAAATTTCATCGACGAAATATCATGAGAAAACAAAAGGTCGAAAAAACAAAGAAATAGCATAAGAAATTCACAAAAACAATGAAATACATAGAAATTCATCTTCGATTCGCTGGATTTTTTTTCAAGAGTACTTTTGCTAAGAAACACTTAAAAGAGAGTCTAGAAAGACGGCAAAAATTCAGCATTTTTGGAGGCTTTTAATTAATGATTTACAGCTTAATTATCTTTTATGGCATCAAATTAGGCAGATAATTAACTTAATATGAAATTGAATTCAGGGTAATTAACTATAGCCGTGCTCGTAGCATTACGTCATGGGTGACGTGCGTGCCGATTTTCCGGCGCGATCGCGCGGTCGACGGCCGACGATCTCAGGGGGGCGGGGAATCCGCGCCCCCCGCCCAGATTATAGCATAGCCAAAAAGACCAGGCCTGATTAGGGTTAAGCCATTGGCAGTCCAAAAGTGGAATATGATATGCAGTTGTATACTAACAGGCCTGCTTTGTACTTTTAATGGATTTTTAGTTGTGAGATTTAACGATGAAAAAGGATAGCAGTTTGATATTTGCGGGATTTAAGTCATTGCAATGATTGAAGATATACTACAGTGCACTCTACTTGGCTATTTAAGAGAAGTCCTTGGACGCCATTGATATTTGTTCATGTCTATTTATAACAAAATTTGCTTTATACTCAGGGTGGCAAAAAAAAAATAAAATACAGAAGGAAATGCCAAGATATGGGACGCAAATAGTTTACATTCTTTATAATGAAATTTTGTTATATCAGTGTTCTCTTTAAACATTGAAGAGTGCACTGTATAGATCACAATGAGAGAGATCTATTTTCTCTAAGCGTAAATGCATGATTTCACGCCACACAAAGGAGATTCATTTAACCAAAAATTCTATGACAGCAGTCCTGGGAAGGGGGAGGGGGGTACTCAGAATTAATTGTCAGACGGAGGGTGGTTGCCGGCTGAGAACTCCGAACCGCATACCACATCTAGGTCCTTTTTGCCGTAAAATGGTATCCATGTAAGGATTTCAAAAACTTTTTGGTGTTCTTTAAAACTTTGAAACTAAAGCATGTGTTTGCACACGAATGCCGTGCTATGTTCGTAAGGGGAAAGGCGCGCCAAAATTTGAAGAATGTGAAAGTTGCACCGGCAAACACGAGGCCAAAAAATTGTGAAAACATTTGAAAAAATGAGAGCCAATTGTCTAAGATTTTTCAAAAAGTCAACCTTATGGCCAGCACATCCCGTATAGCCCCAATATATTTGAGTACCCCACCCCCCTCCCCGCGGGACACAAGTAAATGAAATCTTGTTTGGGCCAAAA
>JZLH01S0612268.1:6262-11262 GCA_001188425.1 Eucidaris tribuloides
CGGAGCATATGTCGTGTCACTGGGACATGTCCCCCGTCGCCCTTGGATTTGCGCCCATGCTTAGCCCACCATCCTTGCCCCACCCCCGCTAACGACACCTGTGCATAGTAGGATACTGAAGCATCGTTATCAGTTCTGTGCGGGTTATAGAAAGTCAAAATATTCATTCCATAACCCACACAGTAACGGTCAATGTTTGTTCTGTTACCATGGAAACGGCCCTGACCAATCAAATTGATCGTTACAAAACTACATACGGTTACGCAGTGTTTGATTTTCCTTGCATTCCCCGCAATTTTGTGACCGCTACGGCAAATTTGAGTTACAGTTAACAACAGCGGGGAACCCTAGTGATAATTTCTTTTCTTGGGTAACCCACTTCGAGGTATAGTACGTCAAAAACATACCATTGCGCGACCCGCTGCGGGGTGAATATCAACAGTCTAATTTATTTTGCCTAGCGGGGGAGAAACTCTGCATCAACGGCGGGTGGGGTGCACCCCCAGCATAAACCTTTGTAAACGTGCGTTCATGAACATAGCATCTTCTGACCCGTTACGAGAACCGAATGTGCCCTATGTTTACTGTGTAAGATTTTCAGAATCTCGGAAGCAACGGTTTAAAAGGTCAATAACGATCCCTCAAAGTTGGCACCCTAACGACATCAATCCACCTGTTTAGTCACATTTTTGTAAAATCGATCCCCAAATTTAAACATCATGTATAAAGTTGCACCACTTTTGTGAACAAAATGAAACGTGAAATGTTACATGCCGACTTTGTGTTAACATTGTTCTATTTTCTTTTACACAAAGGCCTGATGATATCAATGAATGCTTTCCGAAATGAATTATCTCTGTAACAATAAATAAATGGATTTACGGCAGAACTAATACAAGATGAAATGAAAACAAAATCAGCCATAATTGTTCTGTAATAATTTGAAGGATCAGTGGTTAAAATAATCACACTCCTGAAAAACACTGGCATCCAGCAAGCAAACAGAGCACCCACCACTATGAGAATCGTTTTTACTGCCTTAACTTTCCCTCTTCTGTTTGCTTGATGGCATTGTTGAAAAGCAAGGTGTTGGGCAATTATTCTGTTCGCTTGTTTCGTTGCAATGCGCAGAATCCGTAAGTTTAGCGAGATGAGGAATACACAACAAAACGACATGAAAACGAGTACAAAAATCACTACATCGTTTGCTTCAGAGTAGTGATTTATGTCTTGGTTCATGATCAAGGTTTCTGGAAATCTTCTTGTAACGATAAATACAATGCAAAGTAAGCCAATCCACAACCACATCATGCCAACAATAAATGCCACTCGTCTGGTGGTCATTATTTTAATATATCGTAACGGCCTTGTGACGGCAATGTAACGGTCAACGGTGATAAATGTTAGATGCATGACTGAAAGTCCTACAAAACTATAAATTGGTGTGTTAAAATAGATCACAAAACCCGATGAAGGGGTAAGGTCATCATGGAATAGAAGCAAGTACGTGCCCATCGGTATCGCTATGAATCCTGTCAGTAGATCACCAACAGCAAGACTAGCTAAGATGAAATTGGTCGGAGTACGAAGACGATAATCTTTATAAACGGCGAAAATAACGATGGCGTTTCCCGCAACTATTATGAATATTATATTAATTGTGACGTGATTATTGATATAATTGTTTGATGTAACATGTAATCAATTTGTTTGTTTCCTGCGAATTCTGCTGACTGATTCTGTTCGTCCATGCTTGTTTGTAAATTATACTCAGTTTCTCTGAAATCATTCAAGTAGTCCATTAATTTAGTGAAATGAAGTTATATCTCTCGAAAATACCATGTTGCGTAATAAAACGCATTTAGACACAAAATTGCGTTAGTCAAACTTTCAAGGTCTGAACATAGTATCCATCATTTGCACACCCTAAAGCGTTAATCTCTGAAATTTACCTACAATCATCTAAAGAGCTTCATATACACCTTCACCCTTTGCAAAACATTTCCACTGACAAAGAGCTAGGTTTTCCTGAAAAATCATTTTGGTCAGAAATTCAAACTGAACTTAGAGTCGTCGCATGAAGTTTACGCAACAGTTACAGTAATTGAGATCAAATCTGTCAACGTTATAAACCAGCACCAATAAAGCTGGACCGCGGCTGAACAGCCTCGAAAACACAGAAGCAGATGGTATCCACCAAATTCAGCGATTATTTGGTGAAAGCTACAGGCGGCGTAAGACAGTGTATTATTTCTCACACAACCGGGGTAAACGTCTGGCGCAAATATGATTCTATCTTTCAGACTCAAACCAATTTGAATTCCATATTTTGAACACTGGTATCTTCTTACGGAGGAATCAAATCCGAGGCAAACACAATAACCTTTAGATCTCCAGATCAATGACACTCACGTGCCTAAGCATGTAACTGTGATATTAGTCCATATTCTATTGTGGTGGAACCTGAATATATGCATGCTTGAAAAAAAAATCGCCCAGCCCACTCTGTTGAACAGATGACTCTCCCTTGCAATCCAAATGGAGAGACATCAAGATAAGTTCCCTCACTCTTCCGTCGGTGAACCTGTCACTGGTTTAACCAACCGACAATAATGTACGAGAATTCGTACTGTCTGCAAAATGAAAATATATTTCGAGTGAATCAAGCATAACAAAATACAAAAATGGACGACAGTTACTAAATGCCACGAAGTTCAAACACGCTGTGCATAGGCGTACGCAGGATTTTTCCAAGGGGTGTGTGTTCCGCGGCCAAATCCTAGGTTCCACATTTATCCCGCTCAAGCCAGCCGCCGAAAAATCGCTCAGCTTGGGGGGGGGGGGGGGGGAGTGACGAAAATTTTTTTCCCAAACAAGTCCAAATTTTTCCCGCGTCACACCAACGCCGAAAACTCGCTGGGGGGGGAGGGGGTGTTTTGAAAATTTTGTTTCCAAAATCCCTAAAAAAAAAATCATTTTTTTTTCTCATTTTCAAACACCCTATTTTAACTAAAAAGCGGAGGTGATATCGTGAAAAACGGGAGGTGATTTCACGTGATAAGGGGGTTGTTTGGGGGGTGTTAATACACGAACAAACTGATTTATTAGAACAATTCTAAAGCCTTTCCATCATTTAACCCGGTTTAGCATTGTACATGTTTTAGAAGTCGTGTAACTAATATAAGAAGCTCGTGAAATTAAACCAATATGTAAATTTCAAACACACGAATTCAACCTTGAACAACTGCAATAAAGAGCTAAATAAACGTAATAATTGCCTGTTTGTCAAAAATGTTTAACCAACTTATCGATTCATCTGCAAATGTAGGCAGGATTGATTTAGGGAGGGGCTTGTCGCCTACGCTTTATGTGAGCTTTTAATTTTAATTTATATTGGGGATTGGGGTGGGGGACTCCTTGTACCGCAGCCCGGAGCTTTAATGAACATTGATAACAGCAACATTAATGTAAACATTGTTGATGGTTGGAGTTTTGATGTGACAATGCTTCGATTTTGCATTTTTAGATAATTTAAACACTAAATAAATGCTCTAGACAGGCGCGTCGGAACACTTTTAGTTTTGGAGGAGCAAAATCTCGATGGGGGCACATTAATGTGACAGTATGAGTTCCTCGGCGAGGGAGCGAAGCGACCAAGCGGGACAGGTGTGGGGGTGGTGGTCATGCGCGGTTTTAGAGCAGAAATTTTTCAGGGGTCTACTAGGGGGCTCAATAGAAACATGCGAAGGAATGTAGCGACGGAACGGGGGACGGTGTGGGAGGGGGATACCCCCTCCCACGGTAGGAACTTTTTGAAAATACGCATAGAAAAGACGCGATTCTAGGCATAGTAACTATACCTTCAGAAAATTATTAGGGATAATCATTGTAGTCAGTTTTTTTTAAAGATGTAGAGGAAGTAGGCCTATGTGAAAAACTGTAATTGGGTATAGTCGTACTTCCGAGGAAACGAAGCGACCTGGGGTGTGAAGGGGATACCCCCTCCCACGATTGGAACTTTTTGAAAATACGCATAGAAAAGACGTGATTCTAGGCATATTAAATACATATTATAAAGGTATATTTTATAAAGATAATTGGGGATTGTGTAGTCAGGTTTTCAAAAAGACAGGAATGTGACAAACTGTAATTTAGTAGACTACTAGGGTGGTATCCCTTTTTGAAAATACGCATAGCAAAGACGTTATATCTTGCATGGTAAATACAATATTTTCACAGTAGATTGAGTATAGACATGATTGCGAAGAGAGCGAATCAACGGAGTGGGGGAGGGTGTGGGAGGGGATACCCCCTCCCACAGCAGGAAATTTTTGAAAATAGACATAGAAAAGAAGTGATTCTAGATTGGTAAACAATAAATAAATAGGGACTTTTTCGTAAAAATAGAGTATAGCAGTCGCATGAACTTAGCGTTTCATATATTATTGTACTTCAATGAATTATTGTTGCATGGAAATAAAATCAATCAAATCATCAATCATTGTATAAACAAATTTCTAGGGAATAAAACATATAACTTATGAAAACTATTCATTTTACTAAGTACGATTAAAGCGAGCGAGCGCTTCACAATGTGATTTTCACGTCTGATCAATTAGTTTTTGTATTACGTTATATTTAAATAACAGGAATCACATTCATGCAATATCCTTTCAGAAACATTTATTTATACACATTTATATACGACCCGAGCGAGAGCTCAGAATCATCGTAATTTTTCATTTCTCATGAACGTATACGTACATGTATGTCACAAGTAATGTCCGCTTATTAGCCAATATGTATTATTCTTCGAGCAATAGAGATTTCATTTGCATTAGTGAGCCACATCCACTTTGTCTTTCGGTTTTAAGTCTGAAATGTATTCATTAAAATCTTAAACGTGACCGCATTGTTCGAGAAAATTGAAAAATATTCTTATATCGCTAGAAACTTATAATAGAAGAAAGGGGAAAATGAAAAGGTTTACTAACGGTATG
>JZLH01S0612268.1:16262-22967 GCA_001188425.1 Eucidaris tribuloides
TACAGGAAACTTGTTTGTCATTCCGGCGATTTCAATTTTTTTTCGATTTATTTTTCATAATTCTCAAAAGAATGACATTTGTAACAATATAACACGCATACAATGATATATAGACTATCGTCGCCAAATACCTACCAACTTTATCCCCACAAGTCTTGCAGTTGTTGATCTTCTGACGAGCGTTTTAGCCATTCCTCTGAATATGTATCCAATGTTTCCACCTGAAACGTTACCTCTACTGCCATGTCAGCGAGGTATTTTAAAGTCTCTGTTTATACCTCTAGTGGTCTCTCAATGATGCATCTTCTGTTTGTTACTTTTGATCGATATCTTTCCATAACAAGGCCCCCGCGATATATTCATCACACTCAGAAAGGTTACTATTAGTGTTGTGATAGTGTGGTTGATCACCATTTGGTTAGTGTCGCATATCTTATAACAAAAAGAAATGTCAGGGAAGGAGATAATATGTCATGTAACGTGCAAGTGTATGCCAGCAATGGATCTGAAATTTCCGGCATGTCAGTTGTAACATGTGCCAAATTTTGCTAAACACTCGAATTCTACAAACAGCAGTAAAACAGGCGAACAAAATTGCTGATCGTGGTATTGTGTTTTCCGGAAATCTCGTCAATACCGGGAAAGTAAAGGCGATAAAAACAGTCTTGCTGGTGACTGGTGCTTTCTTTTGCATGTTGAAGTCCAAGTTGGATACGGTACACGATGTATTTAACTGCTAATACTGGGAATTTCACTAAGGTAATTATCCCAGATGTAAACTTAGTCTACCTTAGAGCTGGTTCTGCTATGAACCCAATTATGTTTTGTTATAGAGATCGTGTATTCCGTCAAACATGCCTGAAACTCCCATAACGTCTGTTCAACGGCCTTGGGTGATGTACCAGTCGGCATTGAGTCATCATTGACCAATTTCTATAAAGGCCCTGCCCTATCGCGAAGTTCATCGGACGTCGTACCAGCAGTCTTTCATTGTACTTTTCAATTGAAAAATATTATTCCACAGTCACCTAATAGTACAGATAACTCTCATATTTTGTGTTTTCCTCCATTTTGAAAAGGTAGAAGATATTCGAATATACATTGTCACGCTTTTACACATTTTCCTAAATTCCACAAAGACTTCACCATTTTAGAAATTCTTGCCGAAATCCATGAACCCTGTAATAATAAACGATCGGAATTAGCCAAATAACTGGGACTTGATAGGATCACCATTAAATTATGAGTAGTCCTGAAATATATGGGCTTCATGGATGTAGTCAGGGATAACATTTGCCACAACCAGACTGAGAACCAGCAGAGACAAACAATTTCCAGAAAAAAGGTCTTTGTTGTCTTTACTGCCCAGTTGTTCACCGCCTGGTTGTCTTCCCGATGAACATTTTCGCTGATCCCGATCCTGTTCGAATGTCGTATTGCTATAGATTCCTCTCAGCTGATTGGCTAAAAGTAGAGTCATTAAAATAGTTGGGCCCCTTTTTTCTAACAAGATGACGTCATAATTAACTGTGCCCGGGGCATGGCAATCGACTGTGCCCGGAAAATAATAGGATAGCCTCAACACCGTGTTCATAGATCGCTCGTGTGTGCGCGCCCCCTGTACGATGAGCGTTGATTACAGCGTGTTGTAAAAGAGACTGCCTGTCGGGTCGCGCATGTTGACATGCTTTTGGTAAGTTGATATTACAATTTTATTATGGTTCATTTCAAAATCCAGGCCTATGGCATGCTGTAAATAGCCTGTAGGCCTTGTCAGTTCAGGAAATCTTTTAACCAATCAGATGAGAAGAATCTATATATTCCGTATATAAAACAAATACTGACTGCTTAATATTCGGGGCACGGTTAAAATTATAGGCCCTCGGTGATGTCAAAACCATGACTATGCCCTCAGCTTCGCTTCGGGCATAGTCATTGTTTTGACATCACCTTGGGCCTATAATTTTAACCGTGCCCCTCATAGCAGTCAATATTTGTATACTGTAACATACGGAATTGACTATGTCAACCCTTTGAAAACTGGACACGAGATATCTCATCGCAAGGTCTATGGAAAATGCATGTTATAGCAAAACCAAAGAGTCTTCAACGGGTTAAGGTGATGCAGGAGATCAACACGAAAACTGTTATGTTACTGCGAAGCACGACAGTCAAAAACTGGTACATATACCTACACCTTTGTCCTGTACAAAGTAGTTCTTGAGTTCGGTAGTGCTTTTCTGCAGCAAGATATAATATACCAGATGAAACGAAAACGACTTACATGCCCAATGACTGCCAGGATAATATTACTCGCTTTGTTGTAACTAGCTGAACATATCGCAATGACGCAGCCTAGCGATAGAGAGGTGACGATCACCCGATACTGCCACGAGATGCGAAATGGAAAGTCCACCCAATAAAAAGAGGGAGGCTGAAAAATACAATGCGTTTCCTCCTGAATAGGTGAACGTATGGTGAACGATTACTGGGTATACTATTAACGGTGTCACAATGAAACCTGTTAAAGATCGGGAAATGCGAGACTCGTTAAGATGAAACTTATCGACGACAGTAGAAGGTGGTTCCGGATAACAGATAAGATGACGAGTGTGTTTCCTATGACGATGACGATGACGAAGCATACCGATAGCGGGAGGAGTGAGGTTTGAACTTGATATAGAGAAATGATCGGAAGTTGGTTTCGAGTAGAATTGGCCGAATTGTTTGTATCCAACAGGTATATAAAATAAGTCAGTGCATGTCTTTGGACTGAACTCCTTCAGAAAAGATGACTTTTAACGTGTTATACTTCTTTCAAGCTTGTAAGAAAATAAAGATTGTTTATATACAGCAGGGTAAATAGATAAAACAACGTTGACTGCTGAGCAATTTATCATCATTTCATCACAAACGTTCCACTGAGACTTAGAAGAAATGAATGAACAACAAGTAAAATGTTACTATAATGAGATACAGAGGAGAAATAGGCATAAACCCCACGTGAGCTCAATAAAGATCTTACAAAAGCTAAAGTGAGGAATTACCGGTAATCGCTGAAATGCGACGCATTCATCAAATTGAAAATAGAGACCGTCATTGTGACCGCCTCCATGGTGCCTGCACATGATTAGAACAATATCTTCACTGCGATGGTTTGCTTGACACTGTGACTGTCATTTGATTTTTGTCTGACTGACGGCAGAACCTCTGCCAAGAAGCAATGCCCCGAATCCCCAGATGACATTGCAAAGCAACTGGTGAAGAATAACATGTTCACTAGCAGAAACAAACAGGTCTAAAGAGAAGTCCTCAGAGAAATTTCTATAGCTTCAGATACAGGCCCACCCTTCAGGAGCATGCAGACCTAGACCTTGATTTCTTTACAAAGGACGTGACTGCGGCTATCAAGCTTGTGACGCAAGGCAAATCTCCTGGTCCAAATGCAAGCACGAACACAAAGTCACGGCAATACACATTTAATTCGTTTCCAGAAAATTTGAAGGCAAACGACGAAACTTTCTCGAAATGTACGATCCTTGTAGCAATAAATTAATGGGTTGACTGCAGAACTGACATTGAGGAAGAAAATAGATATAGTGTTGATAACCGAAAGGTACGCTGTATCCATGACTATGTTTAGTATATAAGCTGCACACGTAACACTCCAGAAAAGGAAGAATGACCCAACTACCAGTAGAACAGTTTTTGTTGCTTTGATCTTACTTCTGTTCGGGCGAGGGTGTTCCACTTGAAATGCGACGATACGGTTTCCTATCTGGTTAGCTTGATTAATTGCCACAAATAAAATATGGATATTCAGCAACATAAGTATCATTGCGCAAATCCACACTGCTATCGATGACGAAATATATGAAGCAATTGTTCTTGGTTCAGTAACGCGTAGACCTGTGCAATTTGGTGATATCGCTTTCGAGTCTTCGTCTGAAATAAGCATGTACATTACCGCAAAGACGTAAAGCAAAGACACTAACCAGGCAAATGTAATTGTCATCTTTGTCTTTTTGAACGTAACCAAGTTAGTGTATCGTAATGGCTTGAGAATAGCCAAATAACGATCTGCGGTAAGTACGACAATGTGTACTAACGAGACCGAATACAAATAGTACGTGAAAATTGAAAAATATCGGGTGTTTCTCTGTAAACATGTAAACTCATTCTGTACGATAACCGGATAGAAGTTAATCGGTGCAGCTACAAGACCTGCTAGTAAATCGGCAACTGCCTGGCTTGAGAGAATTAGATAAGTTGGTGTCTGCAAACGATGGTCTTTATAGATCACCGCGATTACCAAAGTGTTTCCAAAAACTATGAGAAATATTAGTGGTAACATAAAGATCAGCACAAAAGGTTGATGCAGGTCTAAATTATCTGATTGTTCAAGATATGATGAATTATTAGCATACACCTCCATCTTATTGCAATGAAGACCATTCAGTTGACATGGTTGATGTATAATAATGCCAACTAAAGACACTTGTAGCAGAGAATACTTCTTAGGTGCTGTAAACTTCAGGGATAAATTGATATACTATGTAGTCTTCCAGGCAGAGTATGAATCGCTAGCATTAAGGAATAGAATTACAAGAGAATTCAAGCCTTGCAGGAACCATCTAATATGGAGTGAATTCTGTAAAACGTCTGAATAAAAAAGGATCATAAGTAATATACTTATATATTACCTGAAGCAATTAAGAACCTGAAGGATGGCGGTTTCATAAACTGTATAACAGTCGTGCATTTCAAGACACATTTTTGACACATATTGTCTGACAATGACATACGATCACCGACAATAATGACTTGCATTTGTGATGTTCTTTTATTCGTGTGCCTCTGCTTCACTGTGCTTATTACTTTAATGTTGTGGCGTATCTAGGGAGCAAGGGGACAAACGCTCGAGACTCCATTTTCAGCAGGTGCATTAATTAAAAAAACACACGAAGTAACTTTAAGAGTTGAATCTGACGAATTTGCAATCATGGAAGCCACCTTCGTCATAAGTTGGAAAGGATGCGATTTCAACGCTTGCCCCGGTCGCAGTTTTTCCTAGATACACCACTGCTTAAGGCTTTAATAATTTATCATTCATGTCAGCTCATTCATGTTATTAATGAAAACCGTATTCGTGCAAGAAAATGTTTGTCAAGCTTGTCCGTCAGTGGTTGCATCGATATACCTCAAGTTTTTGTCGTAATTATGTATTTAAAGTCTTCAATCAACTTATGCAATAACAGGAAGAGAAACTCGTCGTGCGGCTGGCAGAAGGTCGTTAGCAAATGCTCTAAGCAGGAGGGCATTTACAATCCGGCTGGCAGAAGGTCGTTAGCAAATGCTCTAAGAAGAAGGGCGTTAACAGTTAATTGCTTGTAACGTGACAACCATTTTCTTATTTCACAAATCAAAGTATTGTGATCTTTCAGATCCTTCTATCAGCACGTAAGGCGAAAATATGAAATAAGCCTATGGGTTTCAAAGTAGAGGCAATTTACTCCTAACGCCCTTCTGCTTAGAGAATTTGCTAACGACCTTCTGCCAGCCGGACTGTTAACGCCCTTCTGCTTAGGGCATTTACTAACGACCTTCTGCCAGCCGCACTATTCCGTTTTCTTTGTCTACAAAATTTGCAAAAGACTTTGTCAAACCCATCAAACTGAAGAATATTTTTAGAATGTTACTGTAACGGCAACATGTGTCACATTGTTGAAAACTTGAAGAAATATGACAACATTGGAATTAGTCCCCCATTTGACACGTGCTTCCAAAATCTTTTATACTGTTCAAAGTTTATGCTGTGAAATGTCATAGTTATAAATATAATTTTTGTTTTCATCAAAAAATACTGTGATGGTAGTATTTGTTGTGTAGGTTTCTGTCGGGGTCGGGATTAATATAATAGTGACTTAATGCTTGTGTCCCCTCAAGTTAACACATTCAGACGAGATTAATATAATAGTAGTAAGTTAATGCTTGTTTCTCCTCGGGTAAACAAATTCAAGATGTATCTTTCTAGCATGAACATACACTCTAACCATTGTATGTAATATTGGTATGATGTCTGAACTCATCTGTTTTCTGACGTATTTGTAACTTTTCTCAATGATGACATTGACCTGATACTGATATACACAAAGATTATAACGACCATGATTGCAATTATATTTACAAAGTTAATTATGCTAAAGCCTATTAACATTTTTAACAAATCACCAGATCATTCAATGCAATATATTTTCAATTTCTCGCTGTCTGTATTTTAAGATCGCAACTGCTGATCTATTATTTATCAGCACACCATCACTTTTGAAGTTTGTGTGACGTTATTGCTATTGTTTTATTAAGTTGGAGGGATATAATACAAATACATGTATACCAAGCATTAAGTTCGAAAGTACATGTATAGTGCAATTATCTATCTTCGGAAGGACTGGCAGTAATATATTCCCTCGGGGCTTCGCCCCTCTGAAAAATATTACAATATCAGTCCCTCCACAGATAAATAATTTCCACTATACTTTCTCACAGCTTGTTATATTTGTATAATATATTGACACCTCCTGCTCAAAATGACCGGTGAAAAACATTTAAACGAAACATTTAAGTAACTTACCCATACCCTTACCCCCAATTCTATCAACTATATCCCATTTAGAGAAATACTGCATCCCTCATATCTCTCACTAA
>JZLH01S0612307.1:20369-36064 GCA_001188425.1 Eucidaris tribuloides
AACCTTTTTTTCAAGAATTAATGTCTTGTATATGTATGTACTTTGCTTAAAGCTCAGTGACATGATTGGGAAAAATATAAAAATACATTTAGAACCAAACTGGTTGAAAGGTATATACACCAACTGGAGTGGCTGGCTGGAAGGATTTGTCTTGAGTTTGTTTACTGAAGGAGAATCAAGCATGGACAGACCAGCAGTTTAATTCTCATAAGGCCTGAGAGAATTAAACCCCATAGACAGATTTGTCTATTAAGAGGTATACTGATGGAAGTTAATTTAAAATGAGTCAACTTTTGACTACAAAATTTTCACAGTAGAATTAATGCATAGTTTACTTGATTCAAGTCGATTCTAGAATAGTTTTAACCCCAAGTTCGGGACTACCCCCAATCATGTCATTTACCTTTAATTTACTAAATTAAGAGGATGATGTAATTTTTCTGTTGGATGAGAAGAGTGAGATACTGTCTGACAAAGAAAACAAAAATCAATTGCTGCCATTAATAGACTTTTTGAGTTGCCAGAGAATTGTCTGGAGTTTTAACCCGTTGCCCCCGAGATTCTGAAAATCCCATAGAGTTAGCACAGGGTACATCCGGTTCCCGTAGCCAACGGGTTAATTGTGACAGTTTTTTGAGTAGATAATGATAATGTTGGAAGGCTCATTTTCGGAAGACACAGATAATATTGCTCTCCTTATGAAAATATCAAACTCGTCTGCGACCCGTCCGACATTTGTCATAAATTCATACAGTGTTTACACTTGTCCGTCTCAAATCCATCTAATATCATACAAATATCACGTTCCCAGAAGCCATAACACCTGTCCTAGTAATATGTTCTACATTTTAGGAGAGTAATTATTATCAGTAGATTGCATTCCCATCAAGAACTCATTGACCTTTGCTGTAATTACTTCAGAATTTGAATGGAATAAATAATCAGAATCATTTTACCTGCAAGGCATAGGAATGCATGTTTGCACACGTGTGTTGTTACCTTTTTCAAGATAAATGGTACAAAAACTATTATTTTTGCCTGAAGTAAACAAATTAACAGTGAGCATGTTGATTGACTTCAAAAGCATCATCAACATTACATTTTCATAATTCTCCAATAAATTGAGATAATTGAAAACAGCATCAGACGACTTATATAAAGTAGTGGACACAGCAAATACATGTGTACCGATTTAATAATTCCTTTCTAAAATATCAGACTTTTATATTAGCCCTCTGATGTTTATTGTGATGTTTCCATGTTTACACGGCAAAGCCATCCAATATGAAAGATCCCTCCCTTACACCCCCTTCCTCTCCAACTCTCATCCTCTTCTGTCTACCATCTCCACCCCTGTTCCTTTCCCCTTGTCTCCTCTTCCCTTCCCGTCTCATGTCCTTCCCCTCCTCTTTACCCATATTTCTGACCGCTTTCCCCCATTTGCTTCCCTCTACTTCTCATCCTTTCCTTTCCCCTTCCTTCTACCCTTTCCCCTCCCCTCCCGTCCCCTCTTCCCCTCCCCTCCCTTCCCATTTTCTCCCCATCCCCTCCCCTCTACCCCTCTTTTCCCCAACTCCTCCCCTCTACCCCCTCTTCAGGTCCCCTTCCCCTCCTCTGAACCCATCTTTCTCACTGCTTTCTCTCCGTTTGCTCCCCTCCATTTTTCATCCTTCCACCCCTTTCATGTTACCCCTTTCCTCTCCCCTCTTTCCCTTCTTTATCTCTCTTCCCCTGCACTCACATCCCTCCTCTACACCCACTTCCTGTCTGCTTTCCCTCTGTCTCCCGTCCTTTGCTCCCCTCCACTTCCCCTCTTCCCTCCCTTCCTTTCCTTTCATCGACCTCTCCTTTATTCACTCTCCTTCCTCCCATATCCTTCCCACCTTTTATCCCCTTCAATTCTTTTCCTTTTTTCCCTGATTTCACTTCTTCTCCATTCTCCTCTCTTTCCTCTCTCTTCCCCATATTATTGTACTTACATGTAACTCCAATCTCTACCCCCTTCCCCACCCCTTCTGCCCTCCATTTTCTTTCCATCTTTCCATCATCCTTCAATCTCTCTTTTTCTATTCAATTATTCCTTCCTTCCTTCTCTCCCCCTTTCACACCCCTTCCCTTTCGCCTTCCCCTCCTATCACTCCTATTCCTCTTCTCACCAGGGTTGGCAGGTAAATACCGGGTGGTAAATACCAGTATTTACCGGTAAATACCGCCTTGCTATTTTTGACAAAAATGGGAAATACCAGGAAATACTGGGAAATACTTTTAAAAAGTTATTTCTTGAAGGATAATAACTAAAAAATGTAGAGAATGTTGTGCATTAAGTGTGATTCAACACAAAATACAACATAAAAACTAACTTAAGTGATGGTGGGGAACTAGGGACTCATCTGATAGGTGGGACATATTTCCTTCACGGCCAAATCAATACTAAAAGTAGGAAAATCTATAAATTGCCGGCTTTATTTTAGAATTTTTTCATTCATTTCAGCCTGCAAATATACATGTAGGTCAATTGCTCCAAAAATCCAGAACACTTAAGATAGCATACACCATAGACAGTTGTTGATTTTGTCCCTGTATAAGATGAGGGCCGCACGCCACAAAAAGCTACATGTGACACTTGAATAATGTACAGTGTAGTACTGTACCGTATATGAAATAACACTGAATTAAGTTATTATCATGACTGAAAATTGAAAAGAGGTTTCTAACAGTCTCTTCATTCAAAATTTATCAGTTCGAGATGGATTTGTGTGAAGAAGAGCCCAAATAAAGGGCATTAATTACCTTCTTAGATGACCTTGTACAACTTCAAGAGTACTCTGCTAGGTATTGCTCAATGTATTTCCCAGTATTTCCCAGGTATTTCCCAGTATTTCACAGAATTTCCCAGTATTTCCCGCCTTAAAGACAGGTATTTCCCGGGAAATTGCCAACCCTGCGTCTCACCCCTTCTCGTCTCCATTTCCCATCCTTCCTTTCTCCCCCTTCCTCAATTTATGTAACCTCCTCAAACCATGAATCTTTAAAGCCTAAAGCCCAAGTTTATTTTTGGGGATTTTTTATTTTATTTGAAAGCTTTATGCCCAAAGGTCACATCACACCAATAACAGATTCTGAATGTCTATGTCTTTTTTTTATTTTAAAATTAATTAATGAAAAATCTCCGGGGGGGGGGGGGAACCCCCGAAGATTTTGGGGTACCCCTTAGATTTTCGACTATATTTTACATTATAGCATCCAACAGGTTAATAAGATGTTAAGGTTATGCGAGTTATACCTCATCAAAAAGAGCAGAGTCCGCTCTTTCTGATGAGGTACATGTATAACTCGGATAATCTTAACACCTAGTTTAACCCATTGGATGCTATAATGTAAAATATAGTCGAAAATCTAAGGGGTACCCCGAAATCTTGGGGTCCCCCCCCCCTCCCCGAGATTTTTCATTAATTAATTTTACAATAAAATAAAAAATCCCCAAAACTAAACTTGGGCTTTAAAGGCAACGTATACTATTTCCATTTTAAAAAAAAATGTGAGCTATATGATTCCCCTTGCTGCTAGTGTCTTTGATAATTAAGGTCTATTAAAGAAAAAAGCCCAGAAAAAATTGCAGTTCAAAATGATTATTAAGTGCTATAAAAAAGTGAAAATCACTGAGAGACCATTCCAGTTTTCCCCCATTAAATGCTGTGTTGCAGAATTTTCATTGGCCAAGAATAATTCATGTGCCAATTTTTTATTTGCACAGATTCTACAAGTGACTGCATAACTGTCTGAAATTTTGTGTTCTAGGGTGTTTATCTGTCCATTCAAACGCTGTCAGGTATGTCAGATAGTAAAGTTTGACAAATTTTTAAATGCATCTTCCACAATGTTATATTTGTCTTTGATTGATGGCTAGGAAATATTTTATGATTAGTTATGTTTTGAACAGGCATTCTCGTACCAAAACAAATCCCGCTATCTACATGTTACATACATGTACAAGCATACAATACATGTTTACTGTAATTGGCGCTCGCTAAGAATACCGCGCCAGATCACGTTCAGAGCAATTAAGCAGCATCCCACTCAATTGCTGGTCAACGTGCCCTATCATGAACACTTTCGATTAATAGGCCAAAGTAATTATTACA
The DNA here is from genome assembly GCA_001188425.1 of Eucidaris tribuloides. Lineage (NCBI taxonomy): Eukaryota > Metazoa > Echinodermata > Echinoidea > Cidaroida > Cidaridae > Eucidaris > Eucidaris tribuloides. Next base: position 24,512 of record JZLH01S0612307.1, read on the forward strand.
GCTACATGTTGGTAGAGAATGCCACAGGGGGTCCCCAGATGCTCATGAAACTGACTGCAAGGTAAATCGTTGAGCTCTCATTCCCATTTGAATGAATGCCTAGATGTAACTTGCATGGAGGCTAGTGTATTTCCTATAAATGATGAATGGCAACTATGGAATTAAGATATTACATGGCTATACAGACTGATGCAGTGTCATTTGAGTGAATTAGTTTGGCATTTTGGCCATACAAGAGTTTTGTTTTGTTTTATTTCATTTGATTTTATATATTTGGGAACTGTTGGTATTTTAAGCCTACCTTAAAAAAGAAAAATATAATGATAGAATGAATGCATGAATTTATTTGTTATTAATTCAATAATTTAGTTATCTTTTCTTATTTCATGGAGTGAAGTGGTTTGGTGGGATGGCCATACAAGTGTTTTGTTCCATTGTGAAGCTTACTTTAAAAAAAGAAAAGAACAATATAATGATAAGAAAAAATATAATGATTTACTGAATAAATGCATGAATGTATTTGGTATTAATTCAATGATTATATTTATCTTTTCTTAGTTTGTGAAGTGAATTTGTGTGGTTTGTTGGCCATACAAGTGTTCTGTTTTGTTTCATTTGATTTTATGTATTTGTGAACTGTTGGTATGTGAAGCTTACTTAAAAATAGAAAAATATTAAATGAATGCATGAATTTATTTGTTATCAATTTAATGATTGTTTGGGACAAATCTTTCCTTGTTTAATTTCATTATTTATTTACATGAATTTATTTGGAATTAGTGCATCGAAGTTCGTATTTGAACTCACATTTGAGCTTATTTTTGTAATATTTCAAAAATAGTGAATTGATACAAGGAGGTAAGGTACTCAGACTGCTTGCAGAGCAGCGGAATGAACACAGACCAGGGCTGCCACTCAAAATTTTAATTTTCCCCTACGCCGCATTTTTTCCCCTACGGACACTACTTTTCCCCTATGCCCCAATAGGCCAATTTTTCCCTACGGAGCTATGTTTTCTCCTACAAGAATCCACATTTCCCCTACAAAGGTACATTTTTCCCTACAAAATAACCTTAGTAAATGCAAGAGATTTATTTTGATTGACAAAGTTGACATTGTGAGCACCTCGATGCTGTGGCATGCGCACGTTATGGTTTTCGTAATTATACAATGTAGTGACCAACTTGGACAATAGATTTACCCAAATACATATATGTCTACAAGATGAATATACATGTATATGGGCGTTCTTAGAAAATCTTTGAGGATTTAAGAATATTTTTTGAAAATTGTCAAAAACCCCTACAAATCATCAAAAATCCCTACTTTCCCCTACGGAAGGTCATTTTCCCCGTAGGGATTCCCTACTCCCTACGGTTTGCTAAAATTCCCTACGTTAGGGATTTTCCCCATGAGTGGCAGCCTTGACACAGACAGAGTTACATGTAATGTTATAACCACATACGGATTCTAGTTTGGCAGGCACAAACCTTGTGTCCGTCGTAGCTAATAGTAACGCCAACCGCAAGGGTCCTGAACAATCTGTGCTGGGCAGACTACTACTTCCATAGGCCCCTGTGTAATGGCTAGGCTACGTTTGTGGCACAGAGCTCTGACGCAACAAGATTACGGTCTTGGTTCAAGGCGCTGGTTGCCAAAAATAAAGTCTGTGCCTGCAGACTCAATACAAGATCTATCATTTTACACTCATAAATGCAAGCATGAAGAAGTGGACACCAACAAAAGTGGGCTACACTGTGGCCTAGAAACAAACAAGTCATTGTATTTTCATTTTCAACATACCATACTTACTTTTCAGTCTGCTCTGAAGGCTGAATATAGTATGTAGACAGAGCCACTGTATATTCTTGTTTATTTTCCTTGAGAAAAAAAAAATGGGACTGAAATTAACACTGGTCTGATCTCACCTCAATGTTTGTCACTTAATTAAGATCATTTTTTATTCAGCTCATTTTGCCATATTGTGTAAATGCGGTTTATGTTAAAGAAGGTAAATGTGTAGCCCCATTGGCTCGATGCTATATGGCACTGTTGTTCACTGGAGAAAGACGGACGCAATTTGCACGTGGTTGACTTTGAAGGGAACCATAAAACCCATGTTTTCTTATAAAATTCTCCATCAGAATATTTATTTATGTTTACTTTATACTTCTCAAAAATGTGTAAATTTTGGACAGATGCATTAAGGCAATGAAGGAACTGCCATACCGTTTATCCAGAGTTTTGACGCGAAATTTTCCTCAAATTTCTGGGCTTCTGTAGAGGAGCCGTCGTCTCTGGAGTCTGTGCATGTACTGGGCTTCTGTTACAAGCCCGTTCGTCCCCAGAAGGGGTTGCAGGTGCTACTGACTCGCAGTCACTGTCCCATTGGAGTTGCATGTACAGTATGTGGGCAAAATGTCGGTGTCCACACAAAGCGTTAAAGGGCAGTGACATGATTGGGAGAAGTCCCAAATGCCTGAATTACTATAAAAACCAAATGAGTTGAAACATATAATTATCAGGTTGGAAGGATTTGCCTTGAATTTGTTTACTTGAGGAAAAACAAGCATAGATTTACCAGTTTTGAGTTATCTTGGGCCGTTATAGAAATTGACCCCATAGAAAGCTAGTGTACACAACAAATTTCACTGTCACAGCATTTTCTGATAATGTAATTATACAACAGAGAGGAAATGTATGAATATTACATTTTCACAGCAGAATCTAACAGTACATAATTGATTCTGGGAGCTTGTTGCCCTAAAATTTAGGACTACATCTTACAATTTCTCTTAAAGGCAGGGGATCTCTTTTGCATGCCTAAAAATTAACATTGTGTAAATACAGTGGCATTTGGAAAAAAATGCCATCTGGGAACCTTTAGCAAACTATAGGAGCTAGAAACTCGGTTTTAGTGGAACTATAGTGACCTTTAGACTAAGATTTGAATTTTTTTCTCGCGAGAAAAAAATTTCTACCATAGAACGTACACTAAACGGCTATTGTTTTTCTTTTGCATTTTTCAAATTCTAGGCAATCACTGACCCCCAGATTTCACAGACATGCCCTTTATCAATAGCCTAAGGGCATGGATTATCTTTTCCTGGTCTGCGGGGATGTTTGCAAATGAGATCCACTGCCTTTAAACTGTTTATGCTGTTTATGTGCTTCATTAGCTTATTGGCAGGCAAATATGGCAGCATGCCTCATTTGCCAATCAGCGCAAGTCTGCAAGTACAATTGTAACAATCCACTTTAATCTGTTCATTGAGAACAATGGGCATCCATTAAGTCATTCACATACATGCATCAAAAAGTCAGGTCTTGACTGCAATTAGAATTTAAAAATGTGATTTTGAAATTAATGTTTATAGAAGACCATGGCAAGGGGATAAATGGTGTAAAGCATCTATTCATTAAAGAGTTTATTTGATCTCTGATTGTCTTACACACTCTGACTGAATGAAAGTAAAGTAATGGGTTGTAAGACTTAATACATGTAGGTATACTCATCATCACCATGGAAAATATAGCCAATAAGGTGATAGTTGTCAAATAAATAATGAGGTTGAAATCTCAATGTATCCCTGAATGATACATGCACTATGTACTTTTTTCAGTCTTTCATGGAGAATTGTCTCAATTAATTTAGAATTTAACCCATTGAAGATGGTTTGATTTCAGTAACATGCATTTCCCACAGACCTCCAGATGTGATATCTCGTGTCTAGTCTTCAATGGGTTATAATGGTAAATCAAGCCCTTTCCATTCATTCTAGATTGATGGACGAATTACTTCTTTGATTTTAATATTGAAATATCATTGGCATTTTGTGTCATTTTATGGGTTTACAATACATATTGAGTTAGTCGGCAAATCAAACCTGAGTATTCAATAATGTTCCAATATCAAGTAATGTTGACATTATCAAAATACTATACTGACTATAAAGGCTCTGTCTGTTGTTCAGCTTTAGCCATGCTTGAATCAATTCTTGCATCCATAAGAAATTTTGACTGCCAAAAGTAGTGTTGTATCAGAAAAGGTTAACTGACCGCTAAGAGATCGTGAAGATCAAAAACCATTTTGAATTTGTGAGTTTCATTTAACCATTTTGTTATTTTGCTGCAGAAACTTTGCTACCTCACTTATTTTGAGTGTACTGAATGATGACATAGTTTAATCCTATACCTATCCAAATAGTTGATCAGTAAGCAATGGCTCTGAAGCCAAAATCATATTTTACCATGGACTCTAGCATGCTGACACTGTTATTTCAGGGAAAAAACAAAAAAAAACACATTTTTTTTTTTCAGAGAAAGATCTTGCAATACTCTCTTATTGACTAAAACCCACTTGGTTTTCATGGTAAATTAACTGGTTTTTGAAATAACCCAAATAATATGCCTTAAATTGATAGATTCATGAGTGTGTGGCATTTTTTTTCCATGTCCTGTCAAACATTCTCTGTTTGATATGCCCCTTTATTTTTCTGCTGTCATATATTTTAAACTGCTAAGCTGCAGTAAATCTTTCCAGTGTCTCTTGTCCAAGACAATCTTCCCGATCCATGCCCTGATTGTAACATTTGATCCCTTTGTTAAGTATCCATACATGATCTTGCATGTCAGATCAGAATTATGGGACTCGAGGCACTGGCAAGCACCTTCTCTCGATGATGCAGCCCATCACATTAGAGCATCACCATACTGTATAGAGTGTGACCATGTTTGTGTGTGTGACTACTAAATTGCAAATCGGACACTTCCAAGCCAAACCTCGTAAAATATTTTTCTCCCTTTCAATTCTTTTTTTGCTTTTCAGAATTTGTTTATGCATTATATCCTTTTTTTGTTATTAATTTATTTGTGTGTGTGTGTGTGTGTGTGTGTGTGTGTGTATGTGTGCGTGTGTGTGTGTGTGTTTGTGTGTATATTCACAAGCCTAGGCCTACGCAGGATTTTTCAAAGGTGGTTGTTCGTATGCAGCCAAATCATGCTCGTTCGTGGCCATCCAGCGGAGCAAAAATACAAAAAGTAAGGTGGCAGGGGTCTGACTGGGAAAAAATCAAAAGGGGGTGTTAAAACGTCCAAAGCATCTCCCTCATTACGCCTATGTGTGTGTGTTTTCTGGGGGGAGTGGAAGTATGGAATATATTTTTATGGCAAAACAAATGTGTTCAAGTCTGTTCCTTTTTTGAGGGCCGCCCAGCGTGCTGGAAGGCTCACTTAACTTTCACATGTATGGATGTATGGATGGATGGATGGATGGATGGATAGATGTATCCCAAATATCTCTCGTCAACCATTTCACACTAAAAAGGTGAACCTTGCCAAGAAGGCAAACTCCGATTTCGATGCCACTCGGCATGTGGATAGTGCTAGGTACAAGAGTTACCCATGCAAACTGATGACGGAAAATATGCATATTAATGACCTCATTTGCATAATTCTTCTTATTGGCTTATAAGGATAAAGTTAAACTTCAACCACTTTCCATAATCCGATTTCGATGCCGCTCGGCGCTCGGCATGTGGGTAGTTCCGGGTGCAAGAGTTACCCATGCAAACTATCAATGACCTCATTTGCATATTTCTCCTGATTGGCTATTAATAAGAACAAATGTGAACTTCAACCACTTTCCATAGTCCGATTTTGATGCCGCTCGGTATGTGGGTAGTGCCGGGTACAAGGGTTACCCATGCAAACTGATGATGGGAAATATGCATATCAATGACCTCATTTGCATATTTCTCCTGATTGGCTAATAAGAACAAAGGTGAACTTCAACCACTTTCCATAGTCCAATTTCGATGCCGCTCGGCATGTGGGTAGTTCCGGGTGCAAGAGTTACCCATGCAAACTGATGATGGGAAATATGCATATATCAATGACCTCATTTGCATATTTCTCCTGATTGGCTAATAAGAACAGATGTGAACTTCAACCACTTTCCATAGTCCGATTTTGATGCCGCTCGGCATGTGGGTAGTGCCGGGTACAAGGGTTACCCATGCAAATTGATGATGGGAAATATGCGTATCGATGACCTCATTTGCATATTTCTCCTGATTGGCTAATAGGAACAAAGGTGAACTTCAACCACTTTCCATAGTCCAATTTCGATGCTGCTCGGCATGTGGGTAGTGCCAGGTACAAGTGTTACCCATGCAAACTGATGTTGGAAAATATGCATATTAATTTACCTCATTTGCATTTTCTTCTTATTGTCTAATAAGAACAAAGGTGAACCTTGACTGCTTTAAGTCTGATTTCCATGCTGCTTGGCATGTGGGTAGTGCTGGATACAAGTGTTACCCAAGCAAACTGATGATGCAGAATATGCATATTAATGACTTCATTTGCATATTTCTTCTGGCACTTACTTTTATAGTCTTTCCACTATTTTTCATTGGGACATGTGAAGTGGCCCACAGGTTTAAATTCTCTGAATATGGCAATTGCGAAAGCTGAAAATCAAGAAATTCTAGTTTTTTATGCACTTTATTGCTTCAGATTCACTTGATATACTAGTGCACAGTACCATTTTGTTTCCACTAATCATTAAAAGGCATCGCGACAAAGTTTACGCAAACATGATAACAAATTCTTTACTAATATTCCAGGAATCCTTGCTGAATTAAACAGCAACATTTACATGCGTTTTTTATTTCATAAGGAGGTTTACACATGTCAATATGTTTGTACTATGTCTACATAATTAAATTATAGTGTATGGGAAGAAAGTTTACAGTACATTTGCGAACACCCTGCAGTTGTCGCGTGCCCTACAGAAGGGCCGTAACATATGTTCTTGGCAGAAGAGCCTTAACAATATATTTTCTCTAATTTGAGAAATATTGCCTTATTTGATATTTGCACTTTAAAAGACTGATTGAAGCATCTAAAAGTATCACATTATTTTTATTTCATGTGAAGAAAGCCAGTGGTTTTTAGGCTAGAGGCAATTTAGTGTTATGGCCCTTCTGCCGGGAAAATGTGATAATGTCCTTCTGCCACCCATATGACGACAGATCATGTGCTAGTTGGGTGTGAAAGTTCAAATGTTTCTTGAGAAAACTTAATGAAATTATTCTCTCCTACACAGAATTTGGGTAAGCTCAGGAATGACATTAGTGATTACCATTTAGATGAAATATTTTGACTTTTGAAATTGGAAAAGCATCTCTAACCTCATCACCGATGAAAAGTAAATCCTACCCTGATGAATGATGTTAGTCTGCAAACTAGACTCTGAATGGCTTGTGAAGTTATGACGTGGACTGCTGGTGTATATGTACACAAAACACATCAGCATGTAGTCTTAGTTCCAGACCCAGTGACTCTTTCTCCCTCCCCCACCCCCCTTTCACCGAGTATGCACACACTCATATCAACAGCCCGCAATGCCTCAACGCACTAGTCTTAATAGTTCAAGGCAGTTGACGGATGAAAGTAATTTCCCCAGTATGGAATGGGTTAATTCAATTATCTGGAACCCAGACTAATCATTTTGTGTGCGGTGTGTGTGAAGAAAAACAGCCTAGAATAGTGTTGAAATCCTTTGGCATGTTAAGAGTTAAGTAATAAATGTAATAAATAGTGTTAGGGCTACACTCCTCTGCACTATGAATACCACAGATTTTGCATTTAATCCATTTATAACGTACCAAGAGGATTAAATGAATGCAGTAATGGGAATGTTCTGGGACTCGTGATGGTCTGGGGAACGTCTTAGATGGATGTCCCACCTGTTTAGATGGGCACAACAACTCATCATTCATTGGCCGAGGTAGATACCGCTGGAATTGATTGTGTGTTTATTACTACTACTTCTACGCATGATAATAATACGAAGAAGAAGAAGAAGAAGAAGAAGAAGAAGAAGAAGAAGAAGAAGAAGAAGAAGAAGAGGAAGAAGAAGAAGAAAGAAGAAGAAGAAGAAGAGAAGAATAGAAGAAGAAGAAGAAGAAGAAGAAGAAGAAGAAGAAGAAGAAAAAGAAGGGTGATAATGACTACAATAATAGAAGAACAACAATAATAATAATAATGAGGATGATGATAAGGCCTAAAAAAAAAAATGTTATGTTGCCCTCCATGGGCTGGTCGTCGCGTCGACTTTCGGGTCAGTCGGTCGATTTTTTATTTTTTGTAAAAAAACTTTTTAACCACAGCAAAACCCGGATGTAACCAATACACATGTACGTAATGCATTGTGCAAGTATGCATGTAGGACGAAACTGTGCAAAGGGTAGAGTTCCCCGATATTTTTTATGGGTCTTTTAAATTGGCAAAATGCATATAAAAGTGCTGTTTAAAGTCATTGAATAGGAATTTTGGTAAATTCTTCACTAAAATCTGACATTTTCTCCCCAAAATGGTGAGTTTGTATATTTTGGGTTTGCTGGGAAAAAAAAAATATCGCGACCCTGATTTTTCGCATTTTACGGTCGGTCGCTGGAGAGCAACATAACAATTTTTTTTAAGGCCTAATAATGTAGATGATGATGGTGGTGATGGTAATGATGATGGTGATGTTGATGATGATGATGATGATGAGTACACACATCATCCAAGCACGCTCATGGCACTGATCCAGCAACAATTTCTATGATAAAGTAAGATTAAAAAAACAAAAAAATGTAATGAACAATGTTAGGGCGACATTCCTCCTCACCGTAAAAGAATGCCACTGATTTTGCTCGTGGGCTCCAAGGAGTTTTGTGTATGATCAATCTGTAACGTAACAAGAGGATTTAACAAATGCGGGAGTGGGAATGTTGTGGGAATCGTGATGGTCTGGGGAACGTCTTAGATGGATGTCCCACCTGTTTAGATGGGCACACAACTCATCCTTCATTGACCGCGGTAGATACTGCTGGAATTAATCGTGGGTACTCGGATGATAAAGTATGGTTCATAAGATTTATTAACCCAATCATTAATCAGCGAAAACACTCTGGATCTTTCAGAAATGTCTGGACACTACTGCTGTGGCTGTTGAGATTAAAGCCACAGGCTAACATTGTGGAGCTTCAATTAAAAAAAAAAGATTGTCAAACTGTGATATGTTAGCTACATCCATGTAGTAGTGTTCAAATGGACAAGTAAACACTAAATACAAAAGTTTGGAAAGTTATGCTGCCACCGGCAAGATATGCATGAATAAACAATTTGCACTTAGGTGGAGGATAAAATAGCGCAGATCTGCACACAGTATAGTCCATGGGAGGACATGGGCAAGTGAATCCAGTCAATTTGAGTGCTTGTAAATGTTCTTTTTTTTAAGCACTGTAACATCATTTTGCAATACAATTTTTTTCAGGGATTTATTTCTAGACCTTATAGAGCAGAGAGGATTATGTAGCTCACAGTTTTTAAAACTGTGGTCAATGTTAGCCTGTGGCTTTAAAGGCACTGTATAACAATGTTTCCAGTTTAAAAGATCTGAGCTACATGATTCCCCATGCTACTAGTGTCTTTGATACAGTCTAAAAATGAAGCCCTGAAAAAATTGCAGTGTAAAACAATTATTAAGTGCTTTAAAAAAGTGAAAATCATTGAGAGACCATTCCAGCTTTTCTCCATAGACTGCTGCGTTGCAGAATTTCCTATCGCCCAATATAAAATTAATGTGCCAATTTTTATCTGCACATATTGTACTACATGTAGTGACAGCATAACTGTCCAAACTCTTGTGTTCTAGGGTGTTTATTTGTCCATTCAAACACTGTCAGATATGTCAGATAGCAAAGTTCGACAATTTTTTAAACGGGCCTTCCACAGGTTTTATTATAGGTCTTTAGCTCATTTTTTTTTGATTTACGAGCAGCCCTTGATTGTGCAGCGAATTTATGATGTAATCTGTAGGTGGAAAACAAAATTACTAGGAGGCCTTTGTAAAGGACAATGAAACCCAGTCCCAGACATCCATCTGCCTTCAAAGAGTACAAAACAGAGAGACAAAGAAACTGGAGAAAGTTTCAGGGTTCCCAGTCCATCAGGGAAATAATCAGGGCAAATTATTTTACTTTTTCCAGTGAGGGAAAAGTCAGGGAATTTGATAAAAATGCCTCAAATTAGGGAAAAATCAGGGAATTTTGATTAACCCCAAAATCAAAATACATGTACTAATTAGTTTTACATTGCAGTGTTTTATACTGCAAATAGTTCATTGCAACAACATAGAAAACATGTGAAACTGGAAATGAGTTGAAATAATTATCATGGAATTTTGAGACTTCATCAGGGAAAAATCAGAAATTTTGTTATCTTGAAATGCTGAGAACCCTGAATCTGAGCAAATTTGGCTGTACCATTTAAGAGTTATAAATGTGCAAAGTTTATTAAACCCGTTGGAGACTAAGTACACAAGTTAACTCATGTTGGGGTCTATGGAAAATGCATGGTGAAATCAAATCAGCTCCAGTTGGTTAAGTCGTATTTGTTAGGATTTTTTGGTAAGCACATTGGTCTTGGGGTGAACATGTGCAAGACATATTTTTTAAATGTGTTGGAAACTGTGTTACCATGGCAATGGCACATTATGGCAGTAAGTCAGGGACGTGATGGGGCGAGGGCAGTAATCACCTTTAGTGATGAACATTGGTCTTGGGGTGAAGATGTGCAAGACCCATTTTTTAAATGTGTTGGAAACTGCATTGCCATGGTAACGGCACATAAGTGCCATAAGTCGTGGACGTGATTGGGAAGGGGGGGGGGGATTAATCACCTTCAGTGATATTTCTGGTTTTCATTTTCTCAGATTTTAGTTGAGAGGGTATGCCAATTCTTTCAGAGGAACATAATCTCTGTTTAACAAGCAAGCTAAAAATTTGATTTCATTTTTTTAAGGAAAAATGAGAAAAAAAATTGTAATTATGTGTACAAGGAATTCTCCACATTCTAATCAGAAAACATGGCAAGTAATTCAGCCTAATTTGCCCAAACTTATTTTCTTTCCTGTATTGTCCTGTATTCTGTGAATACATGTAAGTGTCTGGATTTCTTTCGCATTTAACCCGTTGGAGACGATTTGATTTCACTATAATACACATTTTCCACTGACCCCAACACGAGTTAACTCATACTTAGTCTCCAATGGGTTAATGAGAAACACATTCATCATGAATTTAAATGTACACACATATCGTCAGTTGAGAACCAGAAAGGCATCAACTCAAAAGACATTGACATCCAAAAGGGCAGTAAGCCCATTGACTTTGTACAGTGAAAGGGCCCTTCCGGTTCTCAACAGGTACTAAGTTAATGCCCTTTAGGCTCTCAGTGGACAATATTGCAGCAGTATTTCAGGTACGGCAGGGTGGTGGCATTTCCATAATACTTCATTGTATACATACAATGTATGTGTGCGTGTGCAATATGTACATTCGATCTGCTATCTAGAGCTGATGTTAAAGTTGTCTGACATTTATTACACTCTGCAAGATTATTGCCCAGTGCAAGCCCACATATATTTGCAAGGTCAGACAACATTACATTGAATGTCAAATTTATCAATTTTCCTGACCCTCTGAAGTCTAACAGTAG
>JZLH01S0612316.1:5276-25073 GCA_001188425.1 Eucidaris tribuloides
GCAGAAAAACACACAAAAGCACACACACACACACACAGCACAAATAACCCCCACATTCACAGAAAACATACACACAAAAACACACATACACAAACTAAATACAAACACATGTATGACACAAACAAAGCTGTAAAATAGACAACGGGTACGTGTACAGAGGTATCTAATACCATCAGAACTTGCACAATACAACACACATGCTTGCATACACACACACACACACACCTACACTACAACACACACACACACAACACACACAACCACACGTCCCAAAGCCAAAGTCAGGACAAGCTGCGTGGCGTGTGTACAGTATATCGCCATGGTGCTGGCATCGCCACACATTCTACAACAGTACTAGCATTGGTCCATAGTCATAGCATTATGCATCTGCCACGCGACAGCCTAGACAAAAGCAGGAACAAACAAATCGAACTGTTAAAAAAAAAAACCCATCCTTTCTAGCGTGTTAATTATTGTCCTGGGAATAATTTCTCGATATCAGAGTCGAGGCCAGAGCGTAACTTACAAGTCATAAACAAGTGCTCTTTCAACTGACCGCCGTAGCCATCAATCACCTACTCCGCGGGCGATCGTTGATGCGACCCAAGATTGCGTCATATTACATTGCTATCGATAGTGAATATCGCGATCGTAATATGGACGGTTTTTTGGCCGTAGGTTTTAAAAGTTAGACGGTAGATTTTGCTGAAAATTTGGTCTCCTGGGTAAGTTTGGATGCTGACAATCGATTTTTGGCGGTCTCGAATCGATAATGCACCGTTTTGGACATGTATAGGGCTATTTTGTGAAAAATGTCCCCTTTAAGGGGACTTGTTTTGGGCAGGACGCTTCGATTTGGCCAAATTTTGTCCCGAATAAGAGTGAACTTCCCCTGATAAGGAGATGTCCCTTGTCGCCTTTGATCCCTACTGATCGGCAACGTATAATACATTGTGGGATATGAAATTGAAGTTTATTCCAGAGTGGTGACTGCGGGTAAGTTACGCAAAACTTGGCGAGATGAATTTGGTTACAAATTTTCTGCAAAAGCTTATAGTGAAGGAAATTTGCAGTCAAGTGAGGCCGCACGTGGTTACACTGCGGGCGTTGTAGGTATGTGCGGCAATTCAAAGCACTAACGCGAATCCAATACACACGGGACACGGTAAATATGTGGCGACAGATTACCACAGATTACTGTCTCTCTCAACATCAGTGGTTTTTATGTACGATTTATTTACAGTACAGTCGATAAATAGAAGAAATACATTTTCTTACACTTCGTTGATGATCTTACCAAAATCACCGCGGTGTGCAATTCTGGAAGTTTATAAAAGGGTGGTAAACCAGCCAGGTTTCAGGTGTTACTTGCGGTCCATGATGATCCGCATTGAATTTGCGGAATGGAATGCGGATTGTGATCACGCCCTCAAGGGATACTCCCGCCACTTCGCATATTTTCATGGATTCTCTTTATGTGTTACAGTTTTGGTATGTAATGAACGAAATGTGCGAAAAAAAAAAAAATCCAGGAAAATCGTAAGGCCATAAAGTTTTCACGGTCAGCCCGGCGGCCGTTAAAAAGGCCTCAGTTCCTCAGAAAAAAAGAAAATAGAAAAAAAACTCCTTTTACTGTAAAAAAAAAAAAAAAAAAAAAAAAAAGAGGAGGTGGAAGTCTTAGCCCGGTTGTCACAGATATACACCATGAGCGATGTATTTGTATGGGGGTATGGCTTTTCAAAATGGACCTTACAGTCGTATCTCAGAAACCCCTAAACAGTACTGTAATTATCGGCGTCTCAGCACCCCCTGCAAAAAGACATGTATGGCCCCTATGTCTATTTTTTCTTCAAAATTGGCCACAGAGCCAATTATTTCAGCTGTTTGATTCTGGACCTGCGATTTGGCCTTGAAATTTTTTTGGGCGCGAAGATTTTCCGCCGCACCCCCCCCCCCCCTTTGGCCGTTGATAATTTTTTTGTTCGGCGACGAAAAAAAACTTTTTGGGCCGCGAAAATTTTCCAAACGACCACCCCCCCCCCCACTGAGCGACTTTTCAGCTTTGTTGATTTGGTCGAAATTTGCGACGCCCCCCCCCCACTGAGCGACTGTTTCAGCTGTTGATTTGGCCGGCAGCGATTTGGCCGTGAAAAAACTTATTGGCCGCGAACATTGTTTGGTAGGCCGCGAATATATATATCTCAATTTAAAAAACAGAGAAATCACACATTCTGCATTACTGTAAGCAATTTTGACATGCACAATGAGATTTTTCAGGCCTGAATTACAACACTGGCGTAAATCCAGCCTCCCCCTTTCGAGAAGGGTGGATGGCACTGCTACAAACAATCCCCCCCCACTTTTCAAGAAAAAATTATCTTTTAATTTAATTAATTCATTGATGAATTGCTATTACATGTATAGAGAGAATTTCTCCTAATACTTTAAATGCTTAAAGATCGTTCAATTTGTATTTCTAAAAAAACTCAAAAGCTCTCGCTCTGGTCGCTTTGCTTCTCGCTTGCACTTTTCTCTCACATAATTTGAACATTTCAGTCGCCGGAAAATTTCTGCGTATGGCCTTGTTTAGTCTCCACTGCATGATAGATATAAAGTATAATCAATCATTTTGAAATGGTAGATTCCTCCGACTTTTAAAATATATTTATTCGAAAACGTTAGTTTTAGTTGAGAGAGACCAAGCAATCTCAACTGGCCCGAATCAAAGTACTCTGCGTTATTGGGGTGGTGGGGGGGGGGAGGGGATTTTGGGGGGATAATATCCACCACTTTTCAGGAAGTGGGGGTTGGGCGATCTGTACAATTTACCCGTATCTTTTTAATTTAAAAATATGTATTTCTTTGTTTATTCAATTAATTAATAACATTATTTTAAAATGCGAAGATATTGTTATTTGAATATTCCGATGTTTCCGATTTTTACATAAATTATATATAAAAATATGTCTCATTTATGTCATTTACTGTCGTATTTTCAATTGCGTCCAAATGGGCATTATATACCCTGATCCTAGTTTTAGTGGACCAGATAACGAAAAATGTAAGCCTAGATGAAACATCGTTATACCGACAAATGTGGAAAAACTCAGATATTTTTCACGTGAAGGACATAAGGAGCCCACCCGAGATTGTAGCAGGCAATTTATCAAGATGACAGTCCAAACATCTTGTATAATCGTCAGGAATTTTACGCTCAAAATTAAAAAAAAACTCTTTAAGAATACCATTAGGGTTCATTTACAAATCATGTGCTGTGGGGACCAGCGGTTTGGGGCTTAAGAGTGTTCTCGGTATTCAGGAATTTGGTATCCATTACCCTTTTCACTTTCTCATAAAACCGCCTAAAAATATTTCTTTTCTACAATCTTTTCCGTTTTCACAATTGCGCTTTTCAATTCATTTCGCGTCAAAATGAATCCACTTAAGAATGAGTGCCCTTTTTATTTTCATAATTCGTTTTTTTTTATCATATAAAACAATTATCATGTTTTCTACTTCTGAATTAGAAAGAGGGCACCCGTTCTAATTTAACTTGCCGCTTACGCCTTTTGTTAAGTGGCTACTGCGTTTTGAATGCCCCACCTTTCCTCTTTAATTTGTTTCCGAAATCTTGAAACTTCAACTTACCTTAATTTCTAAGGACTCGCTCGCATATACGATCGCTCGCCATTTAATTTTTTAATTATATTATGTTTTAGAAGGTCTTTTCAGTTCTCATAGACACATTTTTCAGAAACATTCCCTTATTTGGCTTCGCCCACGTGAGGTGAAGGCGAGATTTAATGGATCAAAATGTCGTCGTCCGTCGTCCGTCTTCCGGTCACAATTGTTAAGTTTACGTGAAGAGTCTTCTCATGACATGTAACTTGAAACCGTTGCGTCAATGGTGACCAACACTTGAGGTGGTAGAATGCACTAGGGGTACCGATCATTTTGTGGTGGGGGTTCGGAGTACATGGTGAGCGTAAAGGTTCATTGAGGTCACGTTAATGTTTATGTGCAAATCTTGTGCACATAAACTTAGCAACCGTGTGTCCAGTCGGTGACCAAATTGCGTGGTAATGCACTAGGAGTATACCATCATGTTGTGGTCAGAGGGGTACATGTGGAACATGTCAAAGGTCAGATTTTGAGGTAAACGTGTTAAGTTTTACGTGCATGACTTCTGTTGTGACACATAACTTGGCAACCTTTTGATCCAATGGTGACCAAAACGTGGCTGGGATAGATGACTAGGATGGTACCATTCATGTTGTGTGGTCAGAGGCGTCACATGGTGAGGGTCAAAGTCATTTAAGGCACATTTGTTAAGAGTACCTGCAGACTCTGTATGACACCATGAACAGTTGGTCAAATCGGCAACCAAATTTAGGTTATATGATGCACTTTGGTACCATATGTTGTGGAAGCTGTTCAGAGGTCACATAATGAGGGTCAAATTTTAAAGTTTACCTGCAAGGACTTTCTTGGGGACCTTTCTTTGTTATGTCTTGCCATTAGAGGTTCAAATGCCGTAAGGTCAGAGGTTATTTTAGGTCAAACGTGGTGTAGGGAGGTTCTTTGGGAAAGTAACCTGTTCTGCTATTTTAGTCCGGTGGCGGCGAGACACAATCTTGCAATTGCCTTGTTTAATATGCTATTGGGAACCATGCATCTCACACCACGAGGTCCTAAAATCTTTTCGGTCGCTTCACTCGAGTTCACATGTTTCATATAGGTATGAAACCCAACTGCAATATTTAATGCCTTATGGTATTTTATTGATTTTATATTACAACAAAAGATCAGGAACATTACGTGAAAGGGCTAAAATGTAATCAGTAACGAAAGCTAATATGCCGAATGTTTTGAAATAGTTTATAGTTTGCACTTGTTTGTGATCCCTTGGCAAGAAATTGCCATTGATTATGGAGTGTCCCCAATAATTGGAAATTTTTTATCGAACACCCCCCCCCCCCACTCCTCGCATCGGATCTACGCCATGTAAAATAACAAAATTAAACTAACACACCAGAATCATCTGAATAGCCCTTCAAATAAACACGTTACGGCTTTTTCATTTTAAATAACAGTTGCGGCTCTTACGATATCTTTAAAATCAGTTAGTTGTTGTTGTGGTTTTTTTGGGGGGGTTTGGCCGGGGGGGAGAGGGCGCACTGTCCAGTCTCGCCTTGTGTTTCAATGTTTAAAACAGAAAATCACCATTTTCAGTAATATCTACAGTACTGCCAGCAATTTTGACAGTGCAATAGATTTTTCAGGCTGAATATATAACATAATAAAAATACACACTAGAATATCTCAATAGCATTCAAATAAAACACCACACACACACCAAACGCACCTACACACACCACACACAAAACACACCAACACACACACACACACACACAACACACACGCCCTACACACACACACACACAACACACAACACACACACACACACACACAAACACACACACACACACACACACACACACACACACACAGCAAAACACACAAAACACAAATTTTTCGGGGATTTTGCCTCTAGAGGTAACTGAAATTGATTAATTAAATGATATTTAGGGTAAATTGGGTAAGTGGTGGCGACACTGAACATACGTGTGTAGAAGTCTACATGTACGAAGGCCCTCACCTATCTTTATCAAGTTCGCCGCAGCATTCAAAAGAAATCGTGACCAAGAAATGACAAAGAAATAACTTCGACATTTGAGGCACACAGAACACGTGGACAGACGGTCAGACACACATCACACATACACACACACCACCACACACACACAGTCATTGACTTGTGTTCAAAGGCTCACAAAGGCTCAACGGGGAAAAATGGCACCATCGTCTTTTCTGAATAGTCAGACTTAGTAGAAATATATAAACGATTAGCAAGTTGCCAAACTAACATGAAACTTCCCAAAAGTTTACATTAGGTCCCCGATTAATACAAGAAATTAGGTCGTATTTACTAAAAAAAAATGTCCTTTGCTTTCATACTGTCGACTGCAAGGTGACTACTACAACGTGGTTTTTTCTTTGTGGTGTGTGTGTGTGTGTGTGTGTTGTGTGTGTGGGTGTGTGCTGTGTGTGTGTTGTGTGTGTGTGTGTGTGTGTGTGTGGTCGTTGTGTCGTGTGTGGTGTGTGTGTGCTGTGTGTGTGTGTGTGTGTGTGTGTGTGGTGTGTGTGTAACGTGTGTGTGTATTCTGTCTGGGTGTGGTGTGTTGTATACTACGTGAATGCTATCACGACAGACGCAAGATGGCGCTATTGCTAAAACTCCTAATGCAACTTGTGTGCATATCAACGACAAGCCACTTTTCAAATATTTTCCTTGTTGTGACATTTTTCTTTCAGGATGGTATGGGACCGACTTGGAAGGACACATTTCCCCCCTATGAAACGTTTACTTTCGTTAACTAGAAGCACAAACAGACACATAATTTCTATAACTACCCAATAATGAACACTATACAGCGCAGGCAAGCACACACACACACACAGACACACACCCATGCACCCACCCCTCCCGAAAGACGCATCGATGCACCCCCCCCCACCACACACACACACACACGCGCGCGCGCACTTACATTTTATCTTTAATAATAGGTTGTATGGTTAGATTTTCGTGAAAAGGTTGTTGTTTTATTTTCTATGAATTTCCTGATAGTCGACTGACGTCTTAAAAAACGACATTAACTGGTCGTCAAACTGGTCGCAAAGTGGTCATCAAGCCATCACGTCGAATATGATGACCATTGCACGACGTCAATATGACGTCTTTTATTGACCACAAATTTTGCTCATTTTTGTATGACACAATATGACGTATATTTGATCGTCAATTTGGACCACTTTAAGGACGTCTTTTTCAGACGCAGAATATGACGTTGATTTTTACGTCAATTATTTACCACTTTTTTACGCGCCCTTAAGACCTGCTTTTCCGTCTATTAATTCAACGCCTTTTTACCGGCTTTTTCAAAACATTAAATTCAAATGAATTTGGATAGGAGAAAATGAATTGTATCTATACTAGATGAAATTGGGAAGTCGAAGTTACAGTATCGTGCAGACGTTACATTTATTGAAGCCAATTATAGCCCGGTTACAGCAATATTATTAATGTATTTATTTGATCTACTTATTTTTTCTGAGGGTCTACTTTAGTGGCAGTGCAAGTATGGGTAGCGTACTTCCTACGGTTTATATGTGTTTTTTTTACCAAAAAAACGAGAGAGATTTCCAATTTTAATTAAATTAATTATTCAATCAATTCATTAATTAATTTAGGAGGGTACTTTGTATGGGAGCAAGTACCTCTCCCCCCCTCGCACCTTCTATAGTTACGCCACGTCATGACTTGGCGAGATATATCAATGAACTGACGTGAATACGGACGTAATTTTTGAAGCCGTGTTCAGCTTTTCAAATGACATATTGTTATTCATGGAGCTAATTTGATAGTCAGGTAATTGTAACAGTTTGCAGCATTTACTTAGAGCATTTTGAGATAAAAAAAACATAATTATGAACTGTTTTATAAAAAAAATTATAACACTGCTTCTAGCTAAAAGAGGAAACCCGGTGACTTCTATTTACATTCTGATATTTCTACAAATTATTGATCCCCCCCCCTTTTGCAACAAAATAAAAAAGTTATACATGTACCATGACATTTGTTACCGTAGTTATATACGGTATCATATAGGAGTCAAACATTTTGATAATGTATAGTGTGTTAGGAATGTGGAAAAGAATTGATTAGACAGAAGTTATGTTTTAGGAGTAGGATAGGAATTGTAGGTATAGAATAGCAGTTGGGAGCTTGTAGGACGAATCCTTATGTATACTTTTTTAATCATTTATTGAGCTGTATAGACGTCATTTGTGACGTCATTAAAGACGTCTTTACGACGTCTTCTATTGGTCTAAACGACGTCCGTGTCATGACGTCATAAAGACGATCTTATTAGTAAACAAAAAACAACCGTATTTTATGACGTCAATTAATAACGTCATTTTGAGACGTCTTGCATATTGTGCAAGTTAGTTGGTCTTTAAGACGTCATTTCCTCACGTCAAAGACGTCTCAAACGCGTCTTTAAGACGTCATTATTACCAGTCTCTGCTATCAGGGTTATTTTCAAGATAATTAGTAATGCGAAACCGTAGCTTTGGTACTTTCACTGAATACAAGCTCGAGGAATTGATGTATTCTTCGGTAAAAAATAAAATCGTTTTGAAATTTGATGAGCCTGAGGATTTACAACACCCACATCAATTCCTGTAAAACGGGTGATCACTTTTTTGTTAGTATTGAGTATTTTCCAAATTTCTTAGGCATTATTATTTATTCATTAACATAATTTTACTATTTTTGCCTGTGTGGTTGTGTGTGTGTGTGTGTGTGTGTGTGGTGTGTGTGTGTTGTGGATGTGTGTGTGCTGTGTGTGTGTGTGTGCTGTGTGGTGTGATGTGTGTGTGTTGTCGTTTGTTAAGGTGAGTGTTGAATGTGTTTGTGTTTTATCCCGAATTAGAGAGAGGTAATGATTCTGAGAGTAATGCACAGATGTGGTGAGTGAAAAAAAAGATTTCTGATTTTGAGCCTACTATGATGCACCAGGTCATATGCAAAATAGTGAAATTTGACTAGACATGTCATCAAAGAATTATGCAGAATTGTCATCTACAAAATGTCACAGATCAATTTACATTAAAATCATTTCTTTGAATGGCGAATCTTAACTTATATTTCTGTTCAAACTTTTCATTGTTGGATCATACAATAGTTTTATTTTCACTAATATCTACCTTAAGGTATTATGGAAAATTCTTGCTTGAATTATACTTTGTCGTATTCCAGATGTGAATGATATAAACAAAATCACACCGCGCCTAATTGCAATCTAATGTAGGTTTATTTCAGCAAATGACAAGAAAGAGACAGCACTTACGAATTTCACCAAAAGTCTTACATTGATATTACCATTACTATAAATCAGGTAATGAAGCATGTTCGACAGGATTTTAATATCGATCAGCAAAGGGGTGTAATGCGTTTGCTTATAATTATGTGAATCCGAGCTAACATATTATTGATCTTGTTGATTCAACATGAAAATGAAACGAGGGAGATTTAGGAATTTGTGATGAAGCTGGAAGACTTTGAACAGTCACATAAAAACGTAGCAGGACATGTGACCTACAATATTTCATGATCTGGATATGACTACGTTAAAGTTGAAAAAATTGAACATTCCTTGTGTGACAGCCATCACGTGCAAGAGTAAGAAGGACAATTTGTTTTCAAAGACTGTAGTTTAATGGCAATTTATCCCTAACATTTTGCCACATCATTTTTGCAATGAAAATGCGTTACGATACCATTTATAAAATCTACACAATGTTATTACAGCAATCTATACACATCATAAAAGCCATTAGTGTAAAGAACAAATGATTGAACACTTAAGGCAATAGATAGGGTCTAATTAACAATACGAATTGCAGAGTCAGTGATAATGGCTAATAAGTTTGTCAATACGAAGGGGCTAGAATGTAGAGTTATTTGAGGGAAACATGAAAAATGCCTCCTGTTAGGTTACACAGTTTATATATTTATGCTGCACATTGGTATTTCACAAATCATCCATTAGGCCCGTATGAAAAACACTTTCTTTCTTTCTTTCTAGATTGTCTAAAATTCATTAAGCCAGTTCGAAGGGAAAATCGGAAAATTTATAAAGCTTCCGAAAATAGCATTCGAATATAGTCAATACCATTGTGTCTCATTTATATTGGCCTCTCGTTTTTACACAATCTGGTCACACCACTGACATTTTCTTTCCATTTTCTATTTTTTTTTTTTAGTATTTAGTTTAAAGTATTTCCTTATCAACACATGTGGTTAAGAAACTAAATGAAGCGACAGAGAAAGAAAGATGATAAGAAAGAAAATGCATGGTTAACTAATCATGGTATTTCAGTTTCAATTAAGGAAGTAAGTGATTCTCTTATGACATAACCATAAGTGGCATTGACAGTTAACAGGGCACACTCTCTGCAAACAACTCTTTGCAATTAGCTTAGCGGCGAAGCAGAACAAAGATGAGGTAATGGTATGGATACCCCCTTAAAAAAAATCATTGCAAATCAGGGAATGGTATCGATCATGTTCGTGGTGAATTTGTATATATCTGAAATCTATGTTGCTTGTAGAACACTTGAAAAATGATGGAGAATTTGGCGAGGTTTTAGTTATTTTTATATGAATTTTATTTTGCTTACCTGCGAAAGCTTTGCTATTCTTAGCATGAGCACATGGAGTATGTGTTGTCATTAATCTTGTATCAATGCAATTAATATTATTTGGAGCAGCAGACAATCTAAATCAGCAATCACAAATAATAATGCAATTACTTTAATGACGTCACGTTGAAATTTGCTATTTCATTATCCTGTGACTTGTTTTTAAATCTTTGGTTAATTATTGATAAATGTTTAGAAATCTACATTTAACGTAGATTTCTAAGGCTATCTTTTAAAAGAGTGTGCACATACAAAGAGTAGCCTGTGTGGGGCTGATATCTGAACGCGAAATTTTAATCGGCTGGTATTTGCTGGGGCTTTGCAGATATACTCCATTGGCCAGCCTTCGCAAATCTATGTCCATTCAATTGTTCTCACAGTTGTCATGGGCGGGGTTCTTTCGTTCAATGTGCGCGCATCCTCGGTCCCACGCCATTCATTGAGGTTCCCCCGGCCATCCACAGGTATAGTCCGAAGGGAGTTCCGTCGGGTGTAGCGATCAGTCGCCTCCCCTAGTTATCATGGCGCAAATCCAAGCATTACTCCATAAATTGCGGAGGAATATGGCTGACCAGTGTTGTGGCCTAGAAAACAAGCGGGCGTAAAATATAAATTGATTTTTCTTAAACAATGGGAATCGATGTACAGGAGTTTCATAGAGAATGGTAAAGTGGGATGGTATTCATTAATTGGGAGACAACAGACTAAGTGAATGACAACTTTGAAAATGAAAAGAAAGGGGAAAGAGAAGATTTTCGTATAGATTAACTTGAATTGCATCCTACCCATCTTTCAAACTTGATATCTGGATTACGTGATACACGTGCCTTTATACGTTTCGACGTCAGACTTAACGGTTAGGTGAACCGTTCCACGCAGTTCTTGTTAATCGGTGACAAGCGTTTTAATGTTTCAGCCCCCAAATTTTTATTTTTAATTTATATTTTAGTTATTTCCACAATGCTTTCCGTCTTCATTTTAAACTCCAGGTTACTTCTTCAATGTGGAGCTGATCGGTACATTCCAAAATATAAGGAAATAGTAACTTAATTATTCTTTAAATAAAAAAAATTGTATGATACAGTATTAGCTATTCAGGTCACTATATCTGGAATCAATGTACACAATCTGTCTTTAAAGATGTAATTATCTTCTGTTCAACTTAAGAAGATAATTTTAAGTGTTCCTTACTATCAACTATCTGTAAATTCTTTCTTATTCCGTCTACAAAGAATATATGGTTATTGTAATGTATATGTTCTTGTTTTTTTCTTTTTATCTACACTTTTTATATTTATTCAAATTCAATGGCAGACTCACTTATTTGGTACAAGCCTTCTTTGATCGCTTTCTCAGTCTTCCCATTTTCACCGGATTAATTATCTCCAATTTAAAGTGTAGTATAGCATTACTCTATAATCATCACTATATTTTTGAGTAAATGATTGTATTATATATTTTTGTATGCTTTTGCTACATATGTCCAAATTATTTTCAACAAGTATATTGCTGAAAAAAAATGAATTGAAAAAACATCCATTTCGTGTGAGTACGAAATCATGCTATAACGAAATGAGGGAAGAAGGAGAGAGGAAGAAGATAGAAGAAGAAGAAGAAGAAGAAGAAAGAGAAGAAGAAAGAGAAGAAGAAAGAGAAGAAGAAGAAGAAGAAGAAGAAGAAGAAGAAGAAAGAAGAAGAAGAAGAAGAAGAAAGAGGAGAAGAAAGAGAAGAAGAAGAAGAAGAAGAAGAAGAAGAAGAAGAAGAAGAAAGAGAAGAAGAAGAAGAAGAAGAAGGAAAAAAAAAGAAAGAAGAAACAGAAACAAGGAAAATATAACAACACTACTATATCGAATCTCTGTTTATATAGGCCTATGACTAAAAAAAACATCCAGTAGAAAACTAAGAATACATGTATTCACTTACACTGTGTACTGGTGTTTCTCCTATAGAGTACACGAAGAGTTTAAACAGAAAGTTGTTCTCATCATCGTCGTGTACCGAAGCAAGATGAGCTTGCCCTCCGCTGGTGAAGTATTGGGCGCAATTAGCTTCGGCATCAGCCCAATCCACGCGCTCACCAAAGTAGCGGTAGCAGGAATCTCCGTAGTAAGTCCAAAATGATGGACATAACGCTGCTTGAACCCGGGTGTCGACAGCGCAGAGAATCGCCACAAGGACTAGAACGGTTGAGGAACTAGCCATACTCAATTTATAGTACTGGCCTACTGGTTTTAAACGAAAATATAAACAATTGTTTGTGGTATACCTTTAGGTTTACTGACATTATAGGGCAAAGATCACAGGTCACGCTGTGCTATATGCAGTCAATATACTGTCATTACAGGGTGTTCACCATGTGCATGTGAAAAAAAAAAACGTAAAAAGGGTTGTTTTTCACGGTCGGGCGATATACGGCGTACAATGTAAAGGGTATCAAAACCGCCGAAATCAGGGGGGAGGTGTACTTTTAACAGCAGAAGGTTGACTTTAAAAGGGTATCTTTTGAATACTTGTTTCCGATATTCTGAGATCGACAGATAATTATTTGTTTAAAAATTATTTTGGTCGCGAAAACTTCCCCCCATCCCACCCACTGAGCGACTTTTTGGCGGCTGGCGTGACCTGGAAAAATTTTGGACCTAGGATTTGGGAAAAAATTGTTCGTCATTACCAGTTTTACAAAGTTAATCAAATTAGTAAACTACATTACGAAAATAAGGAAACAAATCACATAAAATTATTATCAATATTGATAAATGATAAATTATTCAACACTATCTCATGATATTTAAAGGCCATAAACCCACTCTCCTTAAGAGTAAACTGAGGACACTGCTGTGCAACCGTGACCAGGGGCGTAGGCTGGTTTGGGCATGGGGAGGAGCACATCTTGCGGAGGTGGAACTAACTTGGTGTGGGGAGGTGCACATCTTAGGGAGGTGGAATTAAAGTTGAGAAAATCAGGCGTTGAAAGCTGAAAAGGTGGTGAAAATTTCTTTTTTGCTTGCCAGGGGCGGAACTCCTTTGGCTCTGCGGGGGGTGCACGTGCATCCATTGCACACCCCCCCCCCCAGCCTATGCCCTTGGTAACTGGTATACCTTTTACGCAACATTCAAATAATTTTCATTATTTTCAAACTGTACATTATGCACAATTTCAAATCCTCCCTGTTTATGTCTCCACTTTCAATGCAACAGAATTTTAAAAGACTTTCAATATGTTTGTTAAGATTGCTGAACCATATCAAAATGAATTTCATATTTTCTGAAAAGACATTGTTCTAAATCCACGTGCGTAGCAAAGATGATTACCGGCGCAAAAGTAATTTTGCATCAATATCATTCTTCAGATCTCAGGCTTGACTCAAAATGAACAGAAATAAATCTGAGGTTAAAACTATATCGCTATCACTGTTATGTTTTTACTTACCTTTGTGGATTAGCCTATCAAGAATTAAGATGAGTGGTTTGTAAGAACTAGGGTAGATCACAAGCTGATGAGCAGGCCTCACGATGAATGTGAACTTGCAAATGATGATTAATAACCCTCTCACCAATCATATATATTGGGCATAATTTCAGTAGTTGTGTACTATTGCTGTTATTATACAGAACACTAGAATGGTTCCATTATTCACGTGAGAAGGCGTTGCAATATTATACAAAAGAAAGTGATTGGCCTTTGCACGAAACGGCATTGTCCAATCACAGTGACACCCCAACTTGCAAATCATCTGCGTGTTATTCAGTGGCGGATCCAGAAAAAAAATCAAGGATCTGTGTTTGTATGTATGTGGGGAGTGTGTGTGTGTGTGTGTGTGTGTGTGTGTGTGTGTGTGTGTGTGTGTGTGTGTGTGTGTGTGTGTGTGTGTGTGTGTGTGTGTGTGTGTGTGTGTGTGTGCGGGCGAGCGAGCGCGCGCGCTAGTACCAGAGCTACAGTACTGGTAGATATCTAGGTAGAACATGACATTGAGGAGTGATTTTGCATTGTTGCAACATCAAGTGTGAAATCGTCGTAGAGGGCGGTTAAGGTAGGTTTAAAAAACTATATTTTTCAATATTTTTCAATTCAGCTAATTCTCATTTCAAAAATACACCATTACATTTGTCACAAATTGGAATATATAATGCATTACCCACAATATATTGACTGTATTAAACAAGTGACCCGTAACCTTTGACCTCTTGACCTACTCCTTGACCAGCCCATCTCTATGATAATACATGCACTTACTTTTGCCAAGTTTCAAAAAAATCCTTGATATCTTTTGCTCTCCACATATATTTATGACCACAAGAAAAAAAGCATCTGCTTTTATTACACTCGTTGCCCTTCCAGAATTTGTTTCTATACCACCTGAAATCTTTCTTGATTATGACAAAATAAAATAAATAACAAATATTTTGCCAAAATAGGGGCACAATCCAAAGCATGTGTGAAACGTGCTTATTTATTTGCAAAAAAATAGGGACAGTTAACAAGTCTCGCACGGCCTACACCCAGCCAAAACCACCCTTTCACTAGTATACAGCATCATTCAAATAAACGCATCCTGTGTATCTAGGGGCGGGGTGAAAAGAACACGTGTCAATTTAGCTCGTAATTAAGCAAGTGAGATCTAAAAAAAATAGATCACAGGAACATCAGATCTGAGGAGAAAATGTGAGGCAAAACATAAAAAAATATAATCGCCGTTAACTGTGATTGATAGTATACCTGCTTTAGTTTCTTAATTTACAACTACACCCGGAACCATTGTCTAGAATGAGCCCCTTCGCCGACTACCAAATCAGATCGTTTTCGTATATTAAGTGGCAATAGGAGCACTGACGTTAATCAAATCTCTAAAAGCTGGCATATTAAATCACATTTGTACGTTTTTGTTGTGCTTTATTTTAATTGTTAAAATTAAAGTAGGCATATCACCGTTTGCATCAATCATCGTTATATTTAAAGAGACAAGTTGACATGAAAACGTTTGAAGCATATGAAAGCATATATGGTCTGACACAAACTGAAACACGTTACACCCCAGACAGAGCACAATGAATGCTGTTACACAGTAGTATACCTATTTATTTTATCAAGTAAAATAGAGCACAACAAAAACTACAGGTCTAGCATGGGATAAACTTTATGAGATATGGTCTACTACTTACAGCGTCCGCCTCAGGATCGGAAGGTCGCGGGTTCGAGCCCTGGACGGGGCATACCAAAGACTTATAATATAAATGGTACCTTCTCCTTTCTAGCCAGGGGCTCGGCATTCAAGAACAGATATTTGGTAATAATAGCATTTATGTAGGGCCCACTGGTAAAGCAGTCTATCTGATTGAAGTTGCTACCCTGGTTAAATATGACATAATTATGTTTATAACCTAATCCCGTGAATTATCCTCAATATAAAATACACAGGAATAAATTCCATAGACCTACTCTCATCATGGATGCAAAAATGAAATATTTTGAACGTGGTTAATTTTCTGTGTGGATGGAAACTTTTTTTTATTTCTTCATTTACAGAAGAAAATATTTCCAGGGCTTCATTTTTAGACCTTATCAATGACACTGTAGCACGGGGAATCATGTAGCTCCGAGTTTTTCAAAGTGGAAACACCGTATAAAATGCCTTTAAAGGCACTGTATAACAATGTTTCCAGTTTAAAAAATCTGAGCTACATGATTCCCCATGCTACTAGTGTCTTTGATACAGTCTAAAAATGAAGCCCTGAAAAAATTGCATTGTAAAACAATCATTAAGTGCTCTAAAAAAGTGAAATAATTGGGAGACCATTCCAGCTTTTCTCCATAGACTGCTGTGTTGCAGAATTTCCTATCGCCCGATATAAAATTAATGTGCCAATTGTATCTGCACATATTGTACTATAGTGACAGCATAACTGTCCAAACTTTTGTGTTCTAAGGTGTTTATTTGTCCTTTCAAACACTGTCAGATATGTCAGATAGCAAAGTTTGACAATTTTTTAAACGGGTCTTCCACAGTGTTATATAGTGTCTTTAATCCTTTTCATACCATACTTTTCAGAATGATTAAATCTGTGGAACCTAAGCTGAGTGATTATTCTAGGCTCGGTAAGCTCATTTGGGGAAGTGCAAGTCAAAACCACAATCTTCAAACAAGAATACATAGCTAGGCCAGAAATCCAACTCTTTGTGGTAGCACACACCATACCTTCCAACACTGAAACCTAAGAAAAGGGACAAAATGCAATGAAAATTTGAAAAAAGGATAATCCTAAATATTGTTTGCACTAGTGTAGAAACAAATTTTACTAAATAGGGACTCATTCCAAAATATGTGTAAAAAGTGCTTCTTTATTTGCCAAAAAGGGATGGTTAACAAATCTCGCCTGGCCTACGCTCTACCAAATCCTCCCTTTCACTATAGCATCATTCAAATAAACGCATCCGTATTCCAAATGAACACGTGTCAATTTGAGAAGGAAACGTGAGGCAAAACATAAAAAAAACGATAATCGCCGTTAAATGTGATTGATAGTATACCTGCTTTAGATTCTTAATTTACAACTACACCCGGAACCATTGTCTAGAATGAGCCCCTTCACCGACTACCAAATCAGATCGCTTTTGTATATTAAGTGGCAATAGGAGCTCGGAAGTCAATCCAATCTCTAAAAGCTGGCATGTTAAATCACATTTGTACGTTTTTGTTGTGCTTTATTTTAATTGTTAAAATTAATGTAGGCATATCACCGTTTACATCAATCCTCGTAATATTTAAAGAGACAAGTTGACATGAAAACGTTTGAAGTATATGAAAGCATATATGATCATGACACAAACTGAAACACACTACACTCCAGACAGAACACGATGAATTTTGTTACACAACAGCAGGGTTATAGCTACGGCGGTCGGCGCCGGTCGGTAGTAGCCGGCACTAACCGAAGCCGACCGGCACTGAGCTAAATTTATTAGTCCTCCGACCGGCACAGAAAAGCTTTAAAATGACTGTAAATTGTTTTAAATCTCTACATAAATCGTTTATTTTGAACTTTAAACATCATTACATTTCAGCGAAGATGTATTTTGTAAAATAAATGCTTCCAAATGCTGTTTTTCTATGTGGAAACCCGAAGCGCTATTGTATTGTATTGTATTGTATTTATTTACCGTATAAAAAGCATACATGTATGAACAACAATTATAAAAGATAACAGATAAAACCATACGGATGGATAGCCCTACTCAGCGGTGCCTATATGACACTGCTGTTTTACAGAGGGGTCCAAAATGATAAGTAACTAGTAATAATCAACTAAAAAGAAACTATTATACAAAACAACAACAACTAAATGGAATTAACTGACGAAGGTAAACACATCAAATAACCAAACAAGCATAAGAGGAAAACAACTAATCCACTGAAAAAATATGACAAACGTAACACTTATTAAGAGAATTGGGGAAGATATTTTTATAACTCAGTAGTGAATGAGCGTCAGAATTGAGTAGATTTTATTGTAGTAGGCAGAGGAATTATATTGCAACGGTATCCCCGTATTTGGAATGTTTTTCCTACAAAATTCGGTACGAGCTTTGGAAGTACAAAATTACCAGATCGATCGCAGAGAGTATAATGAGTGCATGATGAAACAAAATTATTCATAAATGGCGAAGAATAAATTGTGGATATAAATTTCTATACGCTCGCTTTGCTCGCTCCGCTTGTATAACTCCTTCCTACGGCAGGGCACAGAATTCTTTCTAGCTAATTCTGGCTATAACCCTGCACAACAGTATACCTACTTCTTTTATCAAGTAAAATAAAGCACAACAAAAACCACTGATCTAGCATAGGATACACTTTATAAAATATGATGGTCTAGTAGTTACAGCGTCCGCCTCACGATCGGAAGGTCGCGGGTTCGAGCCCTGGCCGGGTCATATCAAAGACTTATAAAAATGGTACCTTCTCCTTTCTAGCCAGGGGCTCACGGCATTCAAGAACAGAAATTTGGTAATAGTTACATTTATGCAGGGCCCGCTGGTAAAGCAGTCTATTTGATTAAAGTGGCTACCCTGCTTAAATACGACATTATTATGTTTATAACCAAATCCCACAAATTATCCTTTATATCAGAAACACAGGAATAAATTCCACAGACCTACTCTCATCACGGATGCTTAAAATGAAATATCTTGAACGCGGTTAATTATTTTCTGTGTAAGTTGAAGTCTACGTGGATTTAAACTTTTCAATTTCTTCGTAAACAGAAGAAAATATTTCCAGGGGTTCATTTTTAGTCCTTATCAAAATCACTGGGAGCACGGGGAATCATGTAGCTCAGACTTTTTCAAAGTGGAAACATTGGTATACGATGCCTTTAATCCTTTTCATACCATACTTTTCAGAATGATTACATTCTAGGCTCGATAAGCTCATTTTGGGATGTGCAAATCAAAGCCACAATCTTCAAACAAGAATACAAAGTCCAGAACTCCAACTCTTTGCGGTAGCACACACCATACCTTTCAACCCTGCATGAAACCTAAGAAAAGGGACAAAATACAATGAATATCTGAAAAAAAGCACAATCCTAAATAGTGTAGAAAAGTATTTTACCCAATAGGGACTTATTTCAAAACATGTGTAAAAAGTGCTTGTTTATTTGCCAAAAAAGGGACAGTTAACAAATATCGCATGGCTTACGATCTACCAAATCCACCCTTCTACAACAACATTATTCAAATAAACGCATCCGGTGTATCTATAGTCCGGCGGTTAAGTCGAATAATTGTTCACTTTTGTCTTAAAAGCACCAAATTTGGCACACATGATTATTTGTACATACAATGCCAATTCTGATATTGGGCCCTCGATAATTTTGCCCAGGAGAGCCGTGGCAGTCATTTTTCAAAATGGCCGCCATTCAGAATTCCAAATTGTCCTCAAACTGCTCCCTGCTCTCTGAGCAAATCATAAAATCTGCGAAGATAACGGCCGGTTCATGGGGCCTCCCCACCTCGTACGTCCGTCTGTCCATCACCATTGTAATTAAACCAGAAAGGTCTCAGC
Organism: Eucidaris tribuloides; assembly: GCA_001188425.1. Classification (NCBI taxonomy): domain Eukaryota; kingdom Metazoa; phylum Echinodermata; class Echinoidea; order Cidaroida; family Cidaridae; genus Eucidaris; species Eucidaris tribuloides. The sequence continues at coordinate 24,671 of JZLH01S0612316.1, forward strand.
GCCAAATCCTTGGTGCCATCCAACTCTCACTTTGTACCATTCAGTCACCCTACTGCACACCTTATGGCCTAGCATGCTTCTTACATATCTTGCACAATATCCTCACATACTTTTACTACCCGTGACTTTCTTACGCAATATCACAACTCCTCTTGACCCCTGTCATTAGCCTTTTCGAGATCTGCAAATTAAGACACAATGCCCCTCTTTTGCAAATATTGCATTCATCGTGATCCTACTTGGCATAAAGCCGTACCTGCTCCTCACAAAATAGGCACTTAATTTTTTTCTGAACCTAGTGTGCACCACTATTTCCCAGAGATTCATATATAGTATTTGACTCATTGATTTTATTCCTCTATAATTACTTTAACTTTACAATTTATCTCTATTCTTAGATTGA
>JZLH01S0612326.1:9775-20141 GCA_001188425.1 Eucidaris tribuloides
CGAACGTATAATGAGTTTGCTCATCTCATGTTCCAGATTAATCAGTTTATATATGACTATTGCTCACTACTGTTGGACGACCTTATGCTCTCGAAGTCTATAAGCCCTGTATTACTCGTCGTTAACAAAATCATAACAAAGGTCATTGAGAGTGTACGTTAGCAAGTTAAACGTATGTTTCTGACAAAACGAACGCGTGCGTGCAGTACGTAACGCTTGCAGACAGTAGATATGCTATAGTCTGTCATAATTTGTTCATTAGTAATGTTTTCCGTTATTATCTGAGCAGTCAGGCTGACATTTTTTATAAGACTGTTATATTATTCATCAAGATCCCACATGATGCTGATACCCCTAGATATCGACTCCTGCTTCGTTGTGGAAACAACAAACTGAACAGCTCCACGCAGTAATGGCTACAACTAGCCACTAATTTCGAAAAATAAGAGGATTGACGTGGTATATGTTTGCCTGTTTCTATTCTATTGTTTATATAGTAACTTTTTGTCACGATTAAATTTAGTGGTAAGTTACGTGTGTTAACTTGTTTATGACTGTGTTGATGTCATGTAAATCATACTATTTTTCATCATTTCTGGTTAATTAATGTTAACATATCTAGCTAACTTCTCGACTAGCCTGATTCCATGCTGCAATTTATCACTTGATCCTACATCAACCCTTTTAACTTGATATTCGGTTTTTCGGTTCATCAAAGTAAAGACACTGTATCAGCGTTCATACAACTGGTTATTATTATTGGAACTGATGAAGTAATTGTAACACGTGTGCAAAAACAATTAAACAACTATGTTATAATTGTGTAACATAATTAATATGCGAAAATGTGACATATTGCTGCAAAAAATTAAACATTTGTTTAAACTTTTGAAAACTGTTCATAAAGTGTACCCAAAAGATGTGCAAATATTCGAAAGTGGTAGACAAATACAATAGCACGCCTCAAGTTAACATGGCGGCGGGCGGCAAGGGAAAAAATTCTTTTAGCAAGGGGGGAAAAAATTTTGGGGCCCGCGGCAAATTTTCAAAAACAGCTGGCGGGGTCAAGTGAAGAAGAACGACCAAAACATTTTTGACGCATTTTTATTTTTCTGCATCCAATTACAAGTCAAATCATAGGTCAAGTTGGGGGGGGGGAGGGCCCGGGGGGGGGCACGGGGCAGCGACGAAAATAAACATTTCTTTGGCCAATGAACAAAAGGGGTGGGCGAAATTTTCAATACGGTAAATCCGGTTATTTTCAATACTATTATAACAGAAGGGTCCCTACGCCTGTGGGCGCCAATCCTGTATATCATCGTAAAGATTTGACATAAGTAAGACCATTATCACACGAAGAAAACATAGTGGTTGATAAAAGTACGCAGTAATGTTGGAAATAAGCAGTATGTGTAGATATGATTATAGACTATAGCGTATCAATGTAACCCTTCGCTCCCTAGAGCGCAGCAAGTGGAGATCTAAGTGCCGTTGACAACTTCTTTATCTTGGGGATATTTGTAGTTAAGAATATATCGGGTAACTGGAATACTGCCGCACTCGGTTTGGAGCTCTCATATTCCATGCTGGCATGCCGTCCCATTGGAAGTCTTGGTTCTCTTATATGCTACACATGTCTGCCCGCGTTTTTGTTCGGCAAGTATCTATTATACAACATAATCTTATACTATGAACTACGATACTACTATCTACTCTATATATACTATTATAGTAATATACTACTACTACTTATACTCAGTACTACTACACTACTATCAATACTATCCCTACTAACTACTATATATCTAGACGGTGAGACGCGAATGCTACCTACTCTACTACTACTACTACTAGTATATACTTCTACTCTATATAACTACTATACTATACTCACTATACCAACTACTATCTGACTAATATATATATACTACTACTACTACCTACTTCACTATTATACTAAAACGACGTTGACCGCGACGATGCTATTATATCAGCTGGCTACTACTACTACTACTACTATCTACTACTCACTACTACTACTACTGACTTTTACTACTACGACGACGTTGAAGACGCTGTATTACTACTGCTGCTACTACTACTATACTATAGCTAACTTACTATAGCTATTACTATAAAGCGTTTTGATGACGACCATGCTCATTACTACATGCTGCTAAGCTTACTAGTACTACTATATACTTATACTTACTACTATTATACTATATTTTTACTACGACGTTGAACGACGACTGCTATTACTACTTCGCTGCTGCTGCTACTCTACTATACTACTCTACTACACTACTACTAGCTACTATTATACTAAACGACGTTGATGCGACGACTGGTTTAGTACGCTGCTTACTGACTGACTTACTACTATAAACTACTACTATACTAAACGACGTTGACGACGACTGCTATTATACTGCTGCTGCTACTACTAACTACTTATATACTACTAATACTACTACTAACTATTAATACATATTACTAGTTACTATTACTATACTATGACTACTACTATCTATACTAACTACTCAACGCGTAAGACGAACTGGACTGCTACTACTCTGCTAACTGTGTATTTACTACTGATACTACTAGTACTCATCACTCACTACTTAACTGTCTACTATGACTGCTACTATAATACAACGACGGTGACGAGTCGAGTGCTTACTGCTGCCTGCTGCTACTACTACTACTATTCTACTTACTACTTACTACTACTATATATAGTCTATACTGACTATACTTATTAGTGCTCTCACTAATATACTACTATTACTATCACTACGGAAAACTACTAAATATACTATAATTACTGAATTAACATACAACCATACTAAAGAAAGAACGGGTGACCGACAGTGGACATGCTATTTTAAATCATTAGTACAATACTCACTCACGTACTATAAACACTACTACCCTAATAGATATTTAATAACTAACTATGACTACTTTGAATACATAACAACTACATGAACTTGACTCCATACTACAGATAACACATAACTAGATAATCCTTATCTCATTTAATTAACTAATACTATACTACTACTAACTATACTATACTGCTACTCCGACTACTAGCTACTATACTTACATACCGACTACTACTACTACTATACTATACTTATACTAACTATACTCAATACATATACACGACGTGACGAACCGTCGACTGGTACTACTCACTACTAATCACTCTATAATACTACTGATACTCTACTATTACACTACTACTCACTATACTATACTACTACTACTAAGTACTACAACGCGTGCGAGGTCGACTGCTGACTAATACTGTGCTGGGCTGCTGCTGCTGCTGCTGCTGATCCTACATACTATACTATAATAATTACTATATACTACTACTACTATTGCTACTACTACTAAACGACGGTGCGGCGTCGACTGCTACCTCACTACTGTTGCTGCTGCTACTACTATACTCATACTATTCTACTACTACTACTACTGACTACTGCTACTACTACTCACTACTATTACTAATACTACTGCTACTCAACTGCTACTACTATACTGATATTATACTGCTACTACTATACTCACTACTCTACTATACTATACTATGATAGCTACTACAAACGAGGTGAGCGGAGGTGACGTAACGGTGACTGCTATACTATACTACCTAGTACTATACTACTACTACTGCTATCACTAATACTGACTATTATTTTTACTACTACAACGAGTTTGACGACGTTGCTGCTACTCTTAACTGTCGCTGCTATACTATACTACTATATATGAACTACTACTACTTATGCCGGCTCTACTACTAACAAATCTACTACCATCCTCCTCCTCTCCTCAAAATTATTAGCCGTAATGAATGATGAATAAAGATTGATGATGAGGAAGGAAAGAAGAAGAAGAAGAGAGAAGAAAAGAAAAAAGAAAAAGAAAAGAAAAGAAGAAGAAGAAGAAGAAGAAGAGAAGAATAAGAAGAAGAAGAATAGGAAGAAGGAGTAGTAGGAAGAGAGGAGGAAAAGGAGGAGTAATCTCTCGAATTATTATCGTATCAATAATATTTTGTTTGGAGACTGACTGTTCTTACACTTTAACACTTTCCATGTGAATGTTTTTGTCTTCTCAGATCTTTTTATCAACTGGAATTCTGGGAGTCTTAGCTGGTAAAACTGGGACACGTGACAAACGTAACCTGGTATGTTCGTGAACCACTGGTTAAGTGTCTAAACAAGAGACAAAACCTACTGTAAACAAACACAATGAATCAAAACTACTATTTTTAAGGGGACTACATAATACCACTCGCAGAACGTGATAATTCAATATTTAGATAAAGCAGATTTATTTATTTATTTATTTATTTATTTATTTATTTATTGATTGATTGATTGATTGATTGATTGATTGATTGATTGATTGATTGATTGATTGATTGATTCATTTCCATCTTCTTTTAGCAGGGTGGCCCTTTCAGTTTGATAACTGCTCTGCCAAGGGGCCCTGCTCACAATATGTACAGATAAAAACAATTTGATCAATAAAAAAATTTACACTAATAAATACAATACAATGCAAATTAAATTAAGAATAAGTAAATCTATAAAACACATAAATATAACCTCCAAAATCACTTTAGTAAAACTAAACAAGTGGCAATCATGAAGGTATCGCCACCCCCCCCCCGCACCCATTCCCAGCATGTATAATAAATCATATTATTTTAATTTAAAAATATATATATATATATTGCAAATCATGAAAATCGTGACCAGTCAAAATTTACGTTTGAATCTTCAATAACTAAATATGATTTTCCACTTACTACAACTAAGCGTCTTTTCAGATATGGTTATAGTCTATCAAACACGCTAAGCGTCTTACAGCTTTTCTTAAAAGTAACTAACGATGGTGCATTTCGGATAGACGCTGGCAAATTCTTCCACATAGTTGATGCTTGATAGTGAAACGATTTCTTATAATAGTCGGTTCTCGGTATTTTAATCAACAATGGTGAGCTGAAGGCGTAACAGGTATTAAAAGGTGTGTATCTTACTATAACCAGCGGCTTTAAGTATTCTGGGGTCATTTCATTGATTATTTTGTATCAATACACACAACACTGATAATGTACACGCTGGCGTATTGATTGCCACTGTAATTGTGAAAGCATCTGTCTGTGTGGTGTTAATATTTCAGCTTTAAAGCCATTGGCTAACATTTACGACAGTTCAAAAAATGTGAGTTACATTATCCTCCATGCTCCAAGTGTCTTTGATAAGGTCTAAAAATAAAGCCATGAAAAATTTGTATTTCAAAATGTTTATTTAGTGTTTCAAAAAAGTGATAATCGTAAGTTGACCGGATTCACGTGCCCATTTCCTCCCACAGACTTACTGTGTGTGGATCTAGGCTATTTGTTTACTCGCCCCGAGTACTAATTGTTTATTCAGTCATATCTTGCCAGTGGCAGCAAAAATTTCCAAAGCTTTGTATTCTAGGGTGTTTACTCGTCCATTCAAACACTACTATGTAGCTCAGATAGCAAAGTTTGACAATTTATTAATTTGAAGCTCCACGATGTTAGCCTATTACTTTAAGGATCATTCTGGCATAACGGTTTTGAAGTTTCTGAAGTTTATCCAAATAACAATGAGCACTTCTGCCCGAAACTACGTTACAACAATCTAGATGTGGTAATATACGGCTATTATACAACAAACGCATGTACATCAGCCGGTAAATAGAATCTAACTCTACGAATATATCCAATTATCCTAGAGATCTTCAATGAGATCGCAGTAATATGCTTGTCCCATTTAAGGAAGCTATCAATAATGACCCTAAATATTTAAATGAATGAACATATTCAATAACAGTGCCTCTATGTGTTACTTGCAACGTATGGTTCTTAAACTTTCCCTGCGATCCAATCAACATAACTTTTGTTTTTTTACCATTCATTACAAGACAATTCAAAACCAACCATTCCCCAATTAAGTCCAGTTTACCTTGTAACAACTGACCATATTCACTAACATTTTTTGAACGGAAAAAACACTGCAGAGTCGTCTGCATATAGACACAATTTGGAGTCTACTCCCAGGTCAATAGATCAGATATCATTTACAAATATGGTAAAGAGCAACGGACCCAGTAGTGAGCCTTGCGGTATTCCTATGGAAACTCTTTTAAATGCAGACTTGACTCCTCTAATACAGACACATGGCTCTCTGTCACAAAAATAATAAACAAACCAATTTACTTCAACATCATTTATACCATATCTATCGAGCTTGTTGAACAAAATATTGTGGTTTACAGTATCAAAAGGTCGTTTTAGGTCCAGAAATATCGCCCCAATTGCATATTTCTCGTCAATAGACCGTAGAAAGTATTCATTTAAATCAAGTTAAACTGAACACGTCGAATGTAATGGTCTAAATCCTGATAATATTGAAATCGCCAAGTATGACGACATTTCTAGAAATATCGAGCACTAATTCAATGTTTCTTTCTAGATCCTCAAAAATTGTATGGTACTGTCTGGAGGTCGATATAATATACCAACATACCACAGATTTGATTGGTTTATATTAATTTGTAACCATAACAGTTCTAGGTGCTCATTTTCTAGATCACTACGCCTCACATAAGGTATATCGGATTTTATTTAAGAAATCAAACCTCCTCCTTGTAGGTTTCGGTCTTATCTTTCCAAAACACAATCATTCACATGTAATTCATGATCGTGTATAGAGTCAACTGTTCGAAATAGTTAGTATATTAATCGCGTTACGAAACAAAAAATATCTTATATGGTCTATCTTCTTTCTTATACTTCATATATTTAAATCACCAATATTGAAAACCATTACCCTTTAACTCGTGTATGATCGGGTTATCATTTCTGTCACAACCCTCATTTAAAATATCATGTGATTCACGTTCAAAAAACTGACTACATGTATCATCATCATCAAAAGGAAGTTCCTCAAAAGTACACAAGTTACAGAACCAATCTTGATCCGGGGATTTTCAGATTACTAGTATCAGTGCATAAAGGAATTTTAATCTATGCGTGATGTTTCGTTCTACAATCAACAAATTTTGCGTGTGCATGTTCTATCAAAATACGACCCTTAAAGAGAAAACAAAATTGCTAAACGTCTGAACAGACCAGCTAGCCATGCCCCTGTACATGTACATCCCTTATATAAAAAAAAATGTACCAATTAAATTGGTGAATGCGGATGAGACTAAAAAAAAAGGCGTATTCATTCATTTTGCTGTAACCTGTGCACCCATTACAAGGGTTGCCAGTATGGCCTTTTTAAACACCTAATTTTTTTTTTTTTTTTTTTATTTTTTACTATCGTTTGGCATTGAAGAATTCAAAGTGAAGGCCAAACGGCTTTTTGACCGATTTTGGCATTTTTCACTGACACATAAAAAGAAATCATCCTAAACCCTTCTTTTCCGGGGATTTTCAGTCAAATACGAGTACACTGTATGTGCCACAAGGATCCAAAAGTAGCAGTGCGCATGTACTTCACGTGCAAAAATCTGGCTGCACGTAAACTGCGGCACTCAAATTTTTGGCTGCAGCAAAGATTTCAAAGGTATTTTAAATTGATTACAACGTTATTTCTAACCAAATCTAGGCTATGCTGCCCATAAAATGCGTCAAATCCGAATTTGTTTTTTTTTCACTGAATTTGGAATTAATTTGGCTCTTTGAGAAACGGAAAACCAGGCAATCCTGCCCATTACACAGTAATACAGTGGAATAGGTTCTGACAGCAAAACGATTAAACCAAAATTTAAGAAGAGATTTGTTGAATGTTTGGTGTGGAGTGTAGCACTGCATGGCTTTGAAACCGGGACGAGCAGGAAAGAAGAAGAGAGGATGCTTGAGAGTCTAGAATTGTAGTTATGGGGATGGAACGAAACAATTGGAAAGATAGATTAACTAACGAAGAAGTATTAAGGAGTGTAAATGAAGATCGGTACTTGCCAGAAACCATCGCGATACGGAAGAAAAAACTGGCTACGAGACAGTTTCAGGGGACACAACGTGCTGAGAGATCTAATCAAGGGGAATACTAAAGATAAGATTGGGTACTTGCAGAACATCATAATTTTAATATCAGCTGTTTCAAAACCTGTGAACAGATGGTATTCTGGAAATGTTACTATAGTACAGGAAAGAGTATAAAGGTGCACACAAGGTGCAAGTTTGCGGAAAAAGGTGCTTAGCCATTCCCTCCGCGGTATTCAAGCAAATTTGCACCTTTCACGGTTATGCGCTCGCCTCATTCTATGGCCGGGTATAAGCTTGAACCTTTGTCGTTTTTGTAACATATTCAAATTTCATGCATACCTTTTAAACAAAGGTTATTCTTGACAACCTTTGTTAGAAAGGTGCGTATGTCCAAGGTCTGTCCGACATAGCAACAAGTAATATTCAAACTGAATTCCAGCAATTGAAGTTCATTTAAAAGGAGCATGTTAAGGGAATAGAAAACAGCCAAGTTAGGTGTAAGTTTGCACCTTAAAGGTAAGTGACATGAATGGGGGTAGTCCTCAACTTGGGCTGAAACTATTCTAGAATCAAGTAAACTATGCAAGGATTCTCCTGTGAAAATCTTGTAGTCAAACGTTGACTCATTCTAAAATAAACAATGTCAATATCACTGGTAGCAGGGAAACCTCCTGTGTGGCTCTCTATGAGGCTTATTTTTATCGTACCCGGATAAAATTAAAATACTCTTAAGTTTATGCTTGATTCTCCTCAAGTGAACGAATTACAGACAAATCCTCCCAGGTGGGAGATCCACTCCTGTTAGTGTATAGTTGGTACATGTTTCAACTCATTTGGTTCTTGAGGCATTTTCAAGTGTTCCCAATCATGTCACTAACCATTAAAGGTTAAAAAAATAATGCATCTTTAACATAATTATATCAGGTGCAAATAAAAATAAAATATGGCCGGCGTGATGGCCAAGTGGTTAGAGAGTCAGCCTCACGTCCGGAACTTTTGGGTTCAAACCCCGGCCGGGGTCATACCAAGGACTTTTATTTTTTTATGGTGCACTCTTGTACCTTTTAGGCACAAATTTACATCTTTCAGAAAGGTGCAAATTTGCACCTGTAAAGTTTTTTTTTATGTACGTATGTATGTATGTATGTATGTATGTATGTATGTATGTATGTAGGTATGTATGTATGTATGTATGTATGTATGTATGTATGTATGTATGTATTTATTTATTTATTTATTTATTCTATTATGTTTTTATTTTTTATTTATGTTTTTATTTATTTATTTGTTTTTATTTATTTATTATTTACTTATTAATTATTTATTTATTTGATTATCACTACTTATTTATCACTTATTTATTTATTTATTTCTTCATTTGTTTATTTATATGCAGGGCGGTGCTTACATGGCAATGACAATCATTTCTACATTGGTGGGGTTAAGCTTGATTTTTGTCAACTCGTTTGCTGCCTCATATGAACATTATGAATGGTTCTGCTACCCAAAGGGCAGGGATTACGTCACAGATTGTAACACGTCAGTGGTAAGCCGTAAATTAATACTGTTTTTTTTTTTTAATTTGCACACCCAAATATGTTTGCTTAGATTTGCTTAGATCCAAGTTACAGACAAAAATACAGTGTTCAAAACTTTGGAATCATACGGTGTAAAGTTTCTGAAAAATCGGGCCATTGCCAAAGTTTCATTTTGTAACGGTAATCTAGGTTTTAGACACTGGATGTAGCTTTAACTTTACAATTTTGAGTGTGGTACAGTTCAACCGATGCCTGTATTAAATATTGTATTTTAATCAACAGCGAAATAATGATATATTTTAGCTGGATTTAATGAAATTTTGATGATTGAAGTATGTGCGTGATTAATATATGTTTAGATCCCATTTCACTTGTACTTGCTTTATATTTTGAATGCTAAAGGAATTATATCTAGTTTTCGCTAAAATTCTTTTACGATGAACAGATATATGAAATACATACGATATACTAAATCGCATGAATGAAGGACGAATAAAGAGGGTTGCTGCCTGCGCAACTTTTAACATCGCTTATATATACACTGTCGATATTTTTGGGAGTATTCTGCATTAATTTTATATCAATCGATGTCATTTTTGTCGATTAACTTTATCTTGTCAGCAGGTCAGTACTTGAATAAATCACCCCCACCCCCGTTTGGCAAATTTCATCTATAAAGACGGTAGGCCTAATAGCCAACCAAAGTGGAATGTGACATTCATTTGGTGTTTTGTGTTAAGGACAACAATTAATATTGTGGAGCTTCAATTTGAAC
>JZLH01S0612333.1:56094-72875 GCA_001188425.1 Eucidaris tribuloides
ATTTCTACCACAAACATCCCCCTTGCAAATATTACGTGCCAAGTGCATAACGCCGAGCGCTGCTCGTGTTTTGCTTTGTTTAAAGATAGTGTTTAAAAACTAGCAGTGATTAACCCGATAAGATTTATTGCTAGTGTTTGCCATGACAACCTTCAGTCCTTATCTGCTGGTGAAGTTATCAATTTATCAATATTTACCTACGAGTTAAGTGGTTCCTGCAATTTTTCAAATTTTGTTGTTGTTAACGAAATATATATCGTTTATTGATCCTTTTGATTATTGTGGTTAATTAGTCAACATTACAAGCTTTTGCGTTCCCCCCCATTTTTATATAAGATACACTGTTGCATTGTGGGTCAATATCAATCACATGTCAATTAGTTTGTTCGTCTGTCACGAGGAATCTCCACCAGACATTCTGTCGTAGTTAGGTATCCCAAATAATTACACAAGGAACATGCCAATCAAAAGTTCCCTTAATGGGTGATTAAACAGCACTGGTTTACACCCTAGAACATCTAGTCGACATTATCTCACCATACGACCCATTTCACATTTTTATAGGATAAACACGATATAGAGATTTAACCGGTTGCCTGGGAGATTTCTGAAATTCACACCCATTCCCATAGCCTCCATAACTACCTCCATGCCCACAGCAATATGGGTTCTTTGGTGGAATACTGCAAGTCGAGATGTAGAATGGCGTAAGTACAGGGAGTGACCCGTTCTTGGGAAAAATAATAATAAATCTTCAATTCATTAAACTCGTTTTGCTTTCACGAACTAAACACAATAGGTAATACACCATGTTTGAATGATTACTATATTACGTGGAGGGGGGGGGGGGGGCAGTCGGTGCTGCCCACAGGCCAGCTCTTTCTGTATGTTCGTGAATACACCATATTTTGTTTAAACTGATTATGCTATAGTGGCCAGGAAACGTGGAGCAACCATCTCTTGATGTTGTAATGCTTCACATCGCCGAAAATTCTGAAAATTAATTGTTCATCAACAAACAAGTCACAGGCATTTGGCGTACTTGAAAATGCACAAAGAACAAACTGATTGAAACATATGTATGTATGCACTTACTGATGTGTATTATCTTGTTTGGATGAAATTGTCATTAAATCGTTCTCTCTTAGAGGAGATAAGCAAAGAGTATACCCATTACTGAATGAAGTATGACCCTGATAGAAAACTTGAACTAATACAACAGCTCTACAACAAATTTTCCAGTCACAGTAAATACTGCTGAAAATTGCCTTTAAAGGCTTTCAGTGACATGATTGGGAAACACCTGAAAATGCCTTCAAGAACCAACATGAGTTTGAAATATATACTCAACTATACACTAGCAGGAGTTGATCTTCCACCTGGAGGATTTGTCTGCTAATTATTATCTTTAAAGATTTGTCAAGCATGTGCAAGTCCATTACTTCCCTTCATTATCAATACCACAATTGTAGTTTAGTACTTACAAATGGTGTGTTGAAAGGTTTGAGATCCATACGTCATGAATTTGTTTGTTTTATGCAGAAAAACTAATAACAACATGTTTACCAGAATGTTGTTCTTTCTGTGAGTTTCAATTTCTCAAACTGCGATCACGGTTATTGTGTAACGTCGGAAGACCAGTGCAGTGCAGCTGTATTTTTAGTCAACGGCTAACCTTCGCACGACATTTAGCTATGGCTATTCGGACAATTTTGGAACGGCACGTGCACGTTTTGACGTCTGCGCGATTTTCTTGAAAATGCTTCCGAGTAATTGGAAAAAGTATGCAAGTTTAACTGTCCAGATTTTCACCAAAACTCATATTTTACACCCAAGTCTCTATGCGATGGGTGTTTTTTTATATTTAATCTTCACATTGGATATAGATTTCAGGCTGATTTCATTCATTTTAGATGTTTTTTGACGTGCAAATCAATTACACAATCTTTAAGAGATCAAGCATAAACATAGGAGTATCTTAATTTTACCGGGGGACCGATTAAAATAAGCCCCATAGAGAGCCAGCACAGCAGGTTTCCGTGCGCTACCAGTGATATTTGACATTGTCTGGTATTTTAGATGCAGTCAACGTTTGGAATACAAGATTTTCACAGCAGATAACCTTGCATATTTTTAAACTTGATTCATGAGTAGTTTTAGCCCAAGTTTGAAGGACTATCCCCCAATCATGTTCATTACTTTAACAGACTTAAAACAGATTCACTGAGAATCCTTGAATAGTTATTGATAGCAGAACAGTTTTAATCCAAAACGAAAGACTTGCTATCATGCATTTCATTTAATTCAACAAACTGGGTGGTGAGTTAACTGTGTATACTGAACAACTAACCAAGAAGGCATATTCATAAATGAATTATTCAGCAGATTGTATTAATTTTCCTTCACCATTGTATTTTCAAATTCATTTCATGTTTTAGATGATCTTTAACGTTTAGCATTCATTCCGTCCAAGGACACGTGACGGTGACGATTGATTTCATCTCACATAATAAATTGAAGAACTTTTACAGAACTGTGACCATTATCTTCAAGTATAGGGAAGACAATGATGGTTACAAAACTTGGTTTACAATTGAAATTAGATTGGAATTAGATTCATTTGTTTTCGACAGGGTTGTTAATCATTGACGGACAATAGTAAATGTACATGGGCAATTCCGTGAAATACTGGACCAATCACAATTATATAACATTGCTCATATCTGGAAATTAATATTAATTTTAATGGTTTGAATGGCGTATTGAATCATGAAGCAAACAATGGGGGACATCATTTCCACTTCTAAATTTTTTACCATCTTCAACAGCCACCCTCTAGGAGAATCAGAACCATTACATGAAATACCACATGTGGGACTAGTGTGATAAATCTCAAGTTTTTCATGAATAAACTATTATTTATTCTTGCAGTTTTTTCCATGCCAATAGCCCTCTTTCATTGTTTGAACAGTAATAAAGCCCCACATATGCATACTAAATCTGAAAAAAGACATGAATGAAATAAAAATAAAAAAAAATACGAGAAATTTGTAGTGGATGGACAAATTGTAACGTAACTAACCGCTAACGTAACAATAACCTGTTTTTTGCTGTTGTAGTTTAAAATGAAAGATTTTTATCAATAAGTTATTTATATCAATGACCTTAGCCAAGATGTCAGGAAATAGCATGAATACCACAATTTGGTGTCAGTTTGAAAACAGGTTGAGGAAACTTGAGGACAAGATTGTTCATTTTTTCCATGTCCTCTTTTTCTGAACGTAACTAACCATGATTAAAGTTCCTGGTTTAATACCACTTGAAACATGTCTCAGATTATTGCTTGAATATTGGGCTGTGAAGTAGGCCAGTCTTAGAGAATTGACAGTACCAAAAACAGACAAATTATATGAAAGGCCATTTTCATGTAAGGCCAAATGTTCGAGCAAAAAGTTTGTCAATAAAGTTGCTAACGTAACTAATCACGAATTGCCCCACATGATGTTCCTCCCTGATGAACAACTTGCTTACAATCATGACACCTACCGTATTTCGTTAATAGTTACATTTAAACTAAGTTAGTATACATTCCTTAGTTTTCAATTCCAATTTCATCTTACAACAGGCTAATTTCACTGTAATATGCTACATTCAAATTATATTTGTAGTAGAAAACTGCGTGCACAAATGAAAGAACTTCCGACAAACTCGGTAATGACCCTCCCCCCCCCCCCCCAAAAAGGAAAAGACCCTTTTGTCATCACATCCTAACTGTCAGAAAAACCCTTTTTAGTGGGACACAATATTAAATTGATTCGTCGGTAGTGCTTTCGCAAAGATGTCAGAAAATAAAAAAGCTATATTTTGCCTCAAGTCCCCAGAAAGATTATCACGTGAATTGCACGTTTTTCATGCTCACATGATATGGCTAGTTATTTTTTCCAGTCCCTGTCATCAAGTGGGATACTCGCCCAAGATAATCGATGATGAAAAACAACGGGAGCTCAAGTTTATGCTACCGGATGGACAATAAAAATTAATGGAACTTATTTTAATTTTAACTGTTTACTTGAAAATATAATGTTAATTTGATTTTAATGAAAACAAAATCCGGATTCGTGTGCGGGGTACAGAGATAGATACCAGTTGTTGTTCTTTTTATATCAAATTCTTTTATTTTAAAAAAATAATGCGATGTGTTTTCAAAAAGACGCATCAATATTTTTAGCTGATGAAAGTCGACATGCTACATGCCAGCGGCCGTCCGGTCACACGTTTTCAGTTTGGGGGGGGGGCTGCGGGCCAAAGTGAAAAATGTTTCAAAAAAATTCGGCGCCTCTGGTAATATGTACATTTGAATTCATGTTTACTCTTCCAAAAAGGCACATGTGTCAAAAAAGCACGACTATTTTTAAACGAATTAGCGGTGCACACATATAGAGACAATTAAATTACATAAACAATGTAGAATAAGAAAGGTATATTGCGCCCAGCTCACCGGATGACAATAAGAATTTTAATAAGAACTAATTATCCTCAACTATTTTTTTTATAACAGTTTACTGGAAATATAATGTTGAACTTTGATATTTTTAAGAAACAAGAATGTTAAATGGGATGGTTTAGGTACAGAGAGAGGAGATACGCGTTGTTTTTAAATATTGATACTTTTATTTTTGTTCAAAAATTAATGGATGGTGTTTTTCGAAATATGATCGATATTCTATGGCTCATAAAATGACATGCCACATTATAGCACACCACAAACCCTCAAGGTTGATTCACAACCCACCACAAGACAATACATAAGGTAATAATAGATATAGGTGTACGCAGGATTTTTGCAAAGGGCGTGTTTATCCGCGGCCACCATCCTATTAGGTCCATTTTTTCCTGCGTCAGCCACCGGGGGGGGGAGGAGCGGCGGGTTTGTAACGAACAATTTTTCATTCAAATCCGAGGTCCTCAATTTTTCCCGCTTCAATCCAGCGCGAAGAGGGGGTGTTTGTCACCCTAACCCCCCCCCCCCCGGGTACGTTTATGTGTAATACCCGAAACCAGAACAAAAACAAAAACAAAAAACTACACATTTTGGGCCGTTCCGATGAAAAACTTTTGTGGACAGTTTAGCCAATTGGTTTTCAGAGATTGTTATTAAATTTCCTCACCATTTTATTTCGATTCATTTTTCATGTTTTGAGCTGATCCGCTAACGTTTTAGCATTCAAGTCCGTCCAAGCAGTGATCGATTATATTCATCACATAATCAATGGGAGAGTACTTTTTACACTATGACCATTTTCTCAAGTACAGAAGAAATTTGATGCCTACAAAACTTGGTTATATTTGAAATAGTTTGGGATCATTAGTTAGATTCATGTGTTTTCGACATTTTGTTGTAATCATTGACGCGACCATAACATGTGATGTATGTTTCTCCCTGATGAACAATTTGCTTACATCAGGCGATCCTTATATTCGTAATAGGGGTCCATGCTTACATATTTTCATTCCTTAGTTTCAATTCCTATTCACCTTACAACAGGGCAATTTACACTGTAATACATGTATGTACATTCTACTTAATTATAGTAGAAAAATTTGCGTCAACAAATTAAAGAACTTCAACAACCGCAATACCCTTCCCCAAAAGCACAAAGACCCTTTTTGTCATCATTCCTAACTGCTCAAAAGACGACCTTTTTGCGAGACACACAATTAATTGCTATTCCTGTGTTTTGTCAAAGATGTTAGAAAATAGAAAAGCTATATTTTGGTGCCTTCCCCAGAAAGGTTATCACGTCAATTGACGTTTCATGTCACTATGATATTGGTAGTTATATTTCAGTCTCTGTCATCAGTGGGATATCGCCCGCTGATAATTGATGATGAAAAACAAGGGAGTCAGGTTTTGTTACCGGATGAATAATAAACTAATGAGAAGTTATAACCATCAACAATTTAATTTTATGGTTTACTTGAAATATTAATGTTGATTTGATTTTTAGAAACACATTGGATTCGTGGGCGGAGGGTACAGAGCAGATACGGGTTTGTTTTTTGTTATTAATTATTTTATTTGGGGATAAAAAAATAAATGGTATGTGTTTTTTAAAAATACGATTCGAAATTTTGTAGCTGATGAAGAGTGAAATGTTACATTATGACACACAACCTCGAGTACGTCACACACTTAAAACAAGATAAATTATAGTCCAGATAAGGTCCTATTACATAGGGTACGCAGGATTTTTGCAAAAAGGCAGGTGTTTATCCGACGGACCAATCTATAAGATCCAAAGTATATTTCCTGTGTTCAGCCCAGGGGGGGGGGGGGGGGTCTAACATTTTACCTCGTCCTAGGCAAGCTAGTCTGGCAAGCACAGATTTATTTGGCACTACAATTTCACAGATGCCTAGGCGGCTATGGTAAGGAACTAGTCTGGCAGCACAGATTAGTTCGTACCCTGACTTTGCGTAGCACGACGGACAAGCGATTTATGCCCGTAACTATACTGCATAGGGCATAACTTGAATTTTTTCAAAATTGAGTTACATATTGTGTAGGGGACTCTGTACACCATTGTTAAACATGTAGACAAAATTAATATCAATTAAAAGTGTCCTTTGTTGATCATAATCAGCTTGTTAAAAGGAGTATCACGTGTCACGAGCATTTTAAGTCTGCATAAGAGACTAGTTTACTAGTGCACTCGCTGAGCCATAACAACACCGCCTGTATGAATACATTTTTAACACCAACATACAATATGACATACATTAGTTGTTGCTATGTTTGTGGCAAGCCTCAGCAAGCTGTGCAGGTTGCTCAGAGCAAGAGCAACCTTTGTCAGCAGAAAAGTATGCATAAAAGTTTCAACCACTATTGAAATAGTGTACTTTCTAGAAACTGAGACTGAAATGCCACAGCAAGTTACACTGCCAACTATGATCAACGGCTCACGGTGTCTACCCACATTGACTGTCAAAATACAATATGAACTTTATGTTTTCATAACGAAAGATATGTTTTCTAGAACAATTTGTTGATGAATATTCTGAAGTTGCGAATGCAAATATGCTTTCGTTTTTGAGATATTTTTTGGAATTTGTGGTGTGTGTATTTTGCAATGTAGCTAATGGGCATATGTGTAGTTCAGTTCAGACAAGGCATTTTTTGACCTGTAAATTACACCAGCTCCCACTTTTTTTTTTTTTTTTTTACCTCGGGGCACTCACTCTCCCTTCAGATCAAGACTTAGTATTGCTGAATAGCAGTTGACTGAAGATTAAATTTTCTGTATTAAATATGAGATGGGTAAATCTAAATGTCTGGAAATACAACTTGGACTATTTTACTGTTTATTGACTGGTTTCATAGTAATGCAAATATTTATGCATTACTTTTTATCTGACAAAGGATGTCTTCCTGGAGGCCCTAACCAACCTTTGCTAGCAACTAATGTATGCAATTTGCATTTTTGTATTGAAAATATTATAAGAACAGTGATGAAAATCTATTAGAATTTCAGAAGAGAAAACATCGTGCTAAATTTGAATATATATGAAAATGATCTATAGTGCATATTTCATTTTTGGGGTTTCAAAATGGGTAAAATCTTCTAAAAATAAGTATTTTGAAAAAGACTAAAAAATATGCATGGCTACCTGGAATCTAATCACTTATTTGAGGAATATAAGGGCATAATTGGATTAGATGATCAGGCCATAATTTGATTGGTTTACCGAAAATATTTTTTTTTCAGAAATGTCTGACTTTTTACACACTTTCAAAATTAGAGGTAGTTCTTTTTGACATTTGCTCTCCTGTTTATTTATTTGTTAGTAAAATTACAATTATAGTGAGCTTATAGATGCTATTAAAATCTTCATGAAAGGAGGGGGGAAAATTCAGCTTTAACCCTCCCTATCAGATTTATTAGTGTCTTCAAAAGTATGCATACTCTGAAAAGGTGCTTTATTTTTGAGTATCATTGTACACAGCACAGGCGTAATTTCAGGGGTTACCGCATGAAAGTCTATGCAACTTAATTATAGCAGAATGTAGATTCAAGGAAAATTATTGATATGAAACTATTAAAAATAAACACAAATTAATATGGTGCTTATTTTCGTGAATTCTACAACCATTTCAAAGTTGGTGAACTTTGGTTCACGCCAAAATAGCTTTTTGGCCTCCAAAACAGGCCATAAATCTGAGTTTTTTTCCACAAAAATGTAAAGATACAGGGTTCTAAGTTTCAAAAAACTGAAATACATTACCTTAGAACAGACATGTATATCATGTTTTAAAATTCATTTCCCCCTTAAATATTTTTACACACTTTTGTCAGTCAAATGGTGGTCTGATACTGTCATATAAACACACAAACAATTGACATATGTAAAAAAAAAAAAAAGAAGAAGAAGTAAACAAAAGCATATTTTGCATTTCTACAGCACAAAATTTCAGTCTAAAAACATATTTTTTGTTTGAAAACAAAAAGTTCATAGTTTTCAGAAAAGATAAGCAAGAAAGAGAGACATGTGGAGAAATTGTGGAGGTTACTGGAAATTTAAAAGAGTTTCTAAAAATCTTTTCATGATATTTTTTGTAGTTTGTTAGTAACCAGGACAACAATCAAATAACAAAATAAATCAAGTATTATGTCAATATTTTTAATTTGTTGAATTAGACAACCTTTCTGTTCAATTGTTAAAGACTTTGAAAGCTTGGTAAAGTTATGTAAAACTGGTCAAAGTTATATGGTATGGTATTTAATTAGGTTTACAAGAAATGATTTGGTTTCCATGCAACACCATTAACTTATTTCCCTTTCAAGAGTCCGATATATGAAAAAGAAATAATGCAATCATGACACCAATTGTAACAAATGTTTTGTGATGTTATTGCATTTTGTAACAGTTTCTTAATATCAATTTTTTGGGAACCAACGACAAACAGGCTAACTGACAATTTGAACGAAAAATGTGGATTTTCAGGAAATTGACATATGACTTTGAAAGACCTTTGAAATGCACATTTGGATACATTAACTTGTAAACAAAACACTGAATAGTATTTTAAGGCTTTGAACAAAATAGGTTTTTCTCAATATTTCTGATACACCAAAATTGCAATTATCCCTTATGTCAGGTGGGGGGGGGGCAGTGCATGCTTAATAATCTAATCAATTATGCCCCTTATCCCATAAGTGATTAGATTTCTGATACGGTAGCCTACATACTTTTTTTAAAAAATATTTCTTTAAATTGATTTTACCCATCTTCAGCCAAAATATGAATATTGCAATAGACTATTACCATAGTGTATTCAAATTTATGGATATTTTCTCTTCTGAAAACCTAGTGCAGAGTTATTTTTCTCACCTGTTTTTATGAATAAATTCTCAGTACCAAAATGCAATTGCAATATGTCAAGCCTCCAGCAAGCTGTCAGGTTGCTAAGAGAACCTTTGTCAGAATTAGTATGCAAAGAATCTGCATTAATATTAAACAGTTTATGGGCAAAGCTACATGTGCCCTAGTCTGGCTTCCAGACATTACATTCACCTGTTCTCATATTTATTGAGCTAATTGACAATTTGAAGAAGAAAAATGCGGGATTGTCAGGAAATTGTTATTATGACTTTGAAAGACCTTTGAAATACACATTTGGATATGTTAACTTGAAAACAAAACACTGAATAGTATTTTAAGGCTTTTAAGAAAACATGTTTTGCTCTATATTTCTGAAACACTAAAATGTCAGTTATCCCCTTTTGTCATGGGGGGGGCAGTATAGGCAAGCCGCAAAATGGGGGTGTTTGACACTTACCCCCCCCCGCCCCCACTCTCCGGGGGACACTATAGATAATGACGTACTGTACATTTCCAGATTACAAGAGAAAACCTACAAAATTGGGGGTTCCGATGAAGAACTTTTATGACAGTTTTGCAATGTTTTCAGAGATTGTTACAATGTTTAATATTTGAGCCTTATCGCTAATGCTTAGCATTCAGTCAATCCAAGACAGTGACGAATGTTTCATCACATAATCAATGGGAGAACTTTAACAACGATGACCATTTTCTCAAGTACAGGAATAAACAGGGGTGTCGATCCATGTTTCGGATTGGGGGGGGGGCGAAAGTACAAAATGTCAAACATTTTCGCGGCGCTCCGCGCGCCAAATTGAATACAGAATTTTGCGTTCGAAGCGCGCCGAAAAATGGCAATTTTGTATATTTAAAAGGATTTTTATGACATGTTTAATGGTTTTCCAATGCTTTTAAAACATAATATTATTTGCATTGCATATTATTAATTTTCAAATTGTCAAAATGATTGGGGGGGGGGGCAAATAGATATGTTTGCCCCCTCACACTATTTTCATTTTTTTAGTGGGCACAAAATTAAATTGCATTCTTGTGTTTTGTCAAAGATGTCAGGAAAATAAGAAAGCTATACTTGGCCCAGTCACTAGAAAGAGTTATCACGTCAGTTGTACACTTTTCATGTCACGTGATATTGTAGTTATTTTTCCAGTCTCTGTCATTCTTGTGGGATACTCGCCCTGATAATCGATGATGAAAAACAAAGGGAGTCAAGTTTATTGCTACCGGATGACAATGAAATTAATGAGAACTTATTATTATCAACAATTTAATTTTTACGGTTTACTTGAAATATAATGTTGATTTGATATTTAAGAAGCAAACCGGATTCGTGTATGAAGGTGTAGAGATTGATACGGGTTTGTGTTTTATATAAATACTTTTGTTTTTGAAAAAAATAATGATGTGTTTTCTGAAATACGATCGATAATTTTAGCTCATGAAAGTGACATGTACGGTGCACCACCAACCCTGCAATAGGTATAATGACATAAAGGTTTAGGTGGATTTCTTATTCTTTGAGAAGAAAAGGCTCGTTGTTTTTATTTAATCTCCACTATAGAACACATGATGATCAGAGATGGAGTCGAGGCCGGCCTCGAGGCCGTTTTTTTTAGACCTTGGCCTTGGCGCCTCAGACCGAATCACGTGTACAAAGAACATATTTTCCAGCGGCCTCTGACTTGGAACTGTCGGCTTCGACTCCTTCCCTGATGATTGATGTATGATGATTTGATGATGATTTGATGATGATGATGATGATGATGATGATGATGATGATGATGATGATGATGATGATGATGATGATGATGATGATAATTCAGATTTCAATTCGTCTACTTCTTCACTTTGTGTATTTTTATAACCATTATACTACGGTATGTAGCTATATCCAAGATGCGGGTTTCTTTTTTAAATAGAAATTCCACAATGTTCGCTAAGCCTTGTGTCTTTAATAATTGTGTGTATAGTTATTTGTGCTCATAGTTTTGTCTGAAAATATACCTTCATTGTGACTAAAGGTTTGGACTGAAACACCATAACTGGGGTTGTCATCAGATGGGGAGTCTGTGAGACTATAGTAGGAGTTATCAACCTCCTGTATCGATAACGTCGAAATTCGTAGTCTCAAGAAATATTTCTATTGCACCCCGGTTCCAATTAAACATATATAAGTTTTATATAAATACACAAAGTGAAGAAGTAGACCGATTGAAATCTGATTATAATCATCATCATCATCATCATCATCATCAGGGATGGAGTCGAAGCCGACAGTTCCAAGTCACGAGGCCGCTGGAAAATATTGTTCTTTGTACACGTGATTCGGTCCGAGGCCGGCCTCGACTCCATCTCTGATCATCATGTGTTCTATAGTGGAGATTAAATAAAAAAACAACGAGCCTTTCTTTTCTCAAAGAATAAGAAATCCACCTAAACCTTTATGTCATTATACCTATTGCAGGGTTGGTGGGTGCACCGTACATGTCACTTTCATGAGCTAAAATTATCGATCGTATTTCAGAAAACACATCCATTATTTTTTTCAAATAAAAGTATTTATATTAAAACACAACCCGTATCAATCTCTACACCTTCATACACGAATCCGGTTTGCTTCTTAAATATCAAATCAACATTATATTTCAAGTAAACAGTTAAAATTAAATTGTTGATAATAATAAGTTCTCATTAATTTCATTGTCATCCGGTAACATAAACTTGACTCCCTTTGTTTTTCATCATCGATTATCAGGGGCGAGTATCCCACATGATGACAGAGACTGGAAAAATAACTACAATATCACGTGACATGAAAAGTGTACAACTGACGTGATAACTCTTTCTAGTGACTGGGCCAAGTATAGCTTTCTTATTTTCCTGACATCTTTGACAAAACACAAGGAATGCAATTTAATTTTGTGCCCACTAAAAAAATGAAAATAGTGTGGAGGGGGCAAACATATCTATTTGCCCTCCCCAATCATTTTGACAATTTGAAAAATTAATAATATGCAATGCAAATAATATTATGTTTTAAAAAGCATTGGAAAACCATTAAACATGTCATAAGAATCCTTTTAAATATACAAAATTGCCAATTTTTCGGCGCGCTTCGCATGCAGAATTCTGTATTTCAATTTGGCGCGCGGAGCGCGGCGAAAATGTTTGACATTTTGTTACTTTCGTCCCCCCCCCCCAATCCGAAACATGGATCGACACCCCTGTTTATTCCTGTACTTGAGATAATGGTCATCGTTGTTAAAGTTCTCCCATTGATTATGTGATGAAACATTCGTCACTGTCTTGGATTGACTGAATGCTAAGCATTAGCGATAAGGCTCAAATATTAAACATTGTAACAATTTTCTGAAAACATTGCAAAACTGTCATAAAAGTTCTTCATCGGAACTCCCAATTTTGTAGGTTTTCTTTTGTAATCTGGCAATCTACAATGTACATGTACGTTATTACCCATGGGGGTAAGTGTCAAACAGCCCCCATTTTGGCGGCTGGCCTATGCGGGTAAAATTTTAGACCTCGGATTTGGAATGAACAATTATTTGCCCCCCTCCCCCCCCCATGCTTGGCTAACCATGAAAAAACTTTGGATCTATAGGATTTGGCCGTGGATAAGCACCCCTTTTTGCAAAATCCTGCTTACGCCTATGTTATAACCTTTATTATCTTGGACTATATTGTTTTTGTGTGTAAGTGTGTGAGTGCTTGAGGGTTGGTGGATGTGCATAATGCACATGTCACTTTCATGAGCTAAAAATATCGATCATATTTCGAAAACACATCCATAATTTTTTTTCAAATAAAATTATTTATATTAAAAAGCAACCCGTATCAATCTCTGTACCTTCGTACACGAATCCTGTTTGCTTCTTAAATATCAAATCAACATTATATTTCAAGTAAGCCGTAAAAATTAAATTGTTGATAATTATAAGTTCTCATTATTTTTTATTGTCATCCGGTAACATAAACTCGACTCCCTTTGTTTTTCATCATCGATTATCAGGGGCGAGTATCCCACTTGATGACAGAGACTGGAAAAAATAACTACAATATCATGTGACATGAAAATCGTACAATTGACGTGATAACTTTTTCTAGGGACTGGGCCAAATATAGTTTCTTATTTTCCTGACATTTTTGACAAAACACAAGGAATGCAATTTAATTTTGTGCCCACTAAAAAAATGAAAATAGTGTGGAGGGGGCAAATCCTTTTAAATATACTTGCCAATATTTCGGCGCGCTTCGAACGCAAAATTCTGTATTTCAATTTGGCGCGCGGAGCGCCGCGAAAATGTTTGACATTTTGTTACTTTCGCCCCCCCCCAATCCGAAACATGGATCGACACCCCTGTTTATTCCTGTACTTGAGATAATGGTCATCGTTGTTAAAGTTCTTCCATTGATTATGTGATGAAACATTCGTCACTGTCTTGGATTGACTGAATGCTAAGCATTAGCGATAAGGCTCAAATATTAAACATTGTAACAATCTTCTGAAAACATTGCAAAACTGTCATAAAAGTTCTTCATCGGAACCCCCAATTTTGTAGGTTTTCTCTTGTAATCTGGAAATGTACATGTACGTCATTATCTATAGGTGTCCCCCGGAGAGTGGGGGCGGGGGGGGGTAAGTGTCAAACACCCCCATTTTGGCGGCTTGCCTATACTGCCCCCCCCATGACAAAAGGGGATAACTGACATTTTAGTGTTTCAGAAATATAGAGCAAAACATGTTTTCTTAAAAGCCTTAAAATACTATTCAGTGTTTTGTTTTCAAGTTAACATATCCAAATGTGTATTTCAAAGGTCTTTCAAAGTCATATAACAATTTCCTGACAATCCCGCATTTTTCCTTCAAATTGTCAATTATGCTCAATAAATATGAGAACAGGTGAATGTAATGTCTGGAAGCCAGACTAGGGCACATGTAGCTTTGCCCATAAACTGTTTAATATTAATGCAGATTCTTTGCATACTATTCTGACAAAGGTTGCTCTTAGCAACCTGACAGCTTGCTGGAGGCTTGACATATTGCAATTTGCATTTTTGGTACTGAGAATTTATTCATAAAAACAGGTGAGAAAAATAACTCTGCACTAGGTTTCAGAAGAGAAAATATCCATAAATTTGAATACACTATGGTATAGTCTATTGCATATTCATATTTTGGCTGAAGATGGGTAAAATCAATTTTAAAGAAAATTAGTTTTTAAAAAAGTATGTAGGCTACCGTATCAGAAATCTAATCACTTATGGGGATAAGGGGCATAATTGATTAGATTATTAAGCATGCACTGCCCCCCCCCACCTGACCATAAGGGGATAATTGCAATTTTGGTGTATCAGAAATATTGAGTAAAACCTATTTTAGTTCAAAGTCCTTAAAAATCTAATTCAGTGTTTAGTTTACAGTTAATGTATCCAAATGTGCATTTCAAAGGTCTTTCAAAGTCATATGTCAATTTCCTAAAATCCCACATTTTTCGTTAAATTGTTCAGTTATGCTCTGTTGCGTTGGAGTTGCCCTAAAATAATGATATTAAGAACTGCTTACAAAATGCGAATAACATCACAGAAAATTGTTTTACAATTGGGTGTCATGATTGCATTTTATTCTTTTCATATATCAACTCTTGAAAGGGGAATAAGTTAATGGTGTTGCATTGGAACACAATCATTTCCTTGTAAACCTATTAAATTCCATGTAACTTGTGGACCAGTTTTACATAACTTTACCAAGCTTTCAAAGTCTTTAACAATTGAACAGAAAAGGTTGTCTAATTTCAACAAATTAAAAATATTGACATAATACTTGATTTATTTTGTTATTTGATTGTTGTCCTGGTTACTAACAAACTACAAAATATCATGAAAAGATTTTTAGAAACCTCTTTTAAATTTTCCAGTAACCTCCACAATTTCTCCACATGTCTCTCTTTCTTGCTTATCTTTTCTGAAAACTATGAACTTTTTGTTTTCAAACAAAAAATATGTTTTTAGACTGAAATTTTGTGCTGTAGAAATGCAAAATATGCTTTTGTTTACTTCTTCTTCTTTTTTTTTTTTTTACATATGTCAATTGTTTGTGTGTTTATATGACAGTATCAGACCACCATTTGACTGACAAAAGTGTGTAAAAATATTTAAGGGGGGAAATGAATTTTAAAACATGAATACATGTCTGTTCTAAGGTAATGTATTTCAGTTTTTGAAACTTAGAACCCTGTATCTTTTACATTTTTGTGGAAAAAAACTCAGATTTATGGCCTGTTTTGGACGCCAAAAAGGCTATTTTGGCGTGAACCAAAAGTTCACCAACTTTGAAATGGTTGTAGAATTCACAAAATAAGCATATATTATTTTATGTGTTTATTTTTAATAGTTCATATCATAATCTTTCCTGTGAGTCTACATTTGCTATAATTTAAGTTGCATACTTTACATGCGGTAACCCCTGGAAATTACCCTGTGCTGTGACAATTGATACTCCAAAAAAAGCACCTTTTCAGAGTAGTGCATCTTTTGAACCACTATAAGATCTGATAGGGACGGGTTAGAAAGCTGAATTTCCCCTCCTTTCATGAAGCATTTAATAAGCTATAAGCTCACTATAATTGTATTTTACTAACAAATAAATAAACAGGAGAAGAAATGCAAAAAGAAGCTACCCTAATTTTGAAAAGTGTGTAAAAAGTCAGGACATTTCTGAAAAAAAAACTATTTTCGGTAAACCAATCAAATTATTGGCCTGATCATCTAATCAATTATGCCCCTTATATTTCTCAATAAGTGATTAGATTTCCAATATGGTAGCCTGCATAGTTTTTTCTTTTCAAAATTATTATTTTTAGAATGGATTTTACCCATTTTGAACCCCAAAAATGAATATGCAATAGATCATTTGCATTATATATTCAAATTTAGACGGATGTTTTCTCTTCTGAAATCTATAGATTTTTCACCTGTTCTTATGAATATATTTTCAATACCAAAAATGCAATGTGCATACATTAGTTGTAGCAAGGTGTGGTTAGCCTCCAGGAAGAGCATCCTTTGTCAGATAGAAAAGTATGCATAAAATTTGCATTTACTATGAAACCAGTCTAATAAAGGTAAAATATGTCCAAGTTTAGTTTCCAGACATTTAGATTTACCCATCTTCATATTTATAAGAAAACTTTTATCTTCAGTCAACTGCTTTCAGCAATACTAGAGTCTTGATCTGAGGGTAGAGTGAGTGCCTACGGAGGTAAAAAAAAAAAAAAACGGTTGGAGAGTGGTGTAATTACAGGTCAAAATTGACCTTGTCTGGAACTGAGACTACATATGCCCATTAGCTACATTGCAAAATCACA